>BOPN01000382.1:364686-369686 GCA_017312705.2 Penaeus japonicus
GTGAGTATTATGTTGTTCATTATTAGAATATCACAAGTGTGAAAAAGTAACACGCATATAACAAACACATTCTAACATTCACTTACTCTCTCTCTCACACACTCTCATTCTCTCTTATTCTCTCTTATTCTCTCTCTCTCTCTCTCTCTCTCTCTCTCTCTCTCTCTCTCTCTCACAGACACAGACACAGACACAGACACAGACACAGACACACACACACACACACATACATACATACATACATACATACATACATACATACACATACACACACACACACATACACACGGACATAAGTAAATTGATTTATAAACAAGTAAAGGAAAGATATTCAGAGATATTGTAAACGAAAGCTACGATAAACGAACATGTCGCTACCATAGGCCAACCGACGCTTTCTTAACCCCCTCTCCCTTCACCTCCCCTCCCTGTCTCTTTCTCAACCCTCTCCCCCTTCTGCTACCTACCCCGTCGCTTTCTCAACCCTCTCTCCCTTCACCTCCCCTCCCTGTCTCTTTCTCAACCCTCTCCCCCTTCTGCTACCTACCCCGTCGCTTTCTCAACCCTCTCCCCCTTCACCTCCCCTCCCTCTCCCCCTTCTGCTAACTACCCCGTCGCTTTCTCAACCCTTTCCCCCTACACCTCCCCTCCCCATCTCTTTCTCAACCCTCTCTCCCTTCACCTCCCCTCCCCGTCTCTTTCTCAACCCTCTCCCCCTTCATCTCCCCTCCCTCTCCCCCTTCAGCTACCTACCCCGTCGCTTTCTCAACCCCTTCCCTTTCTCAACCCTTGTCCGAGTCCCTGCACCTCCTGTGGCGTTTCTTTTGTTTCCTTTTCGGTAAGCTGAGGGAGAGGGGGGTATTCTTAAGAAAACACTCGGCAAAGTTTTCTAATTACCTTTATCAAATATAAACTTTTTTCCGTTCGCTGCGTTGCATTTCTTTTACTTTTGTTTTTGTTTTCTTCAAATTGTATTCGTGGGTTTTTAAACCCTTATGTAACTTCTACGAAAACTCTACGGGCACGAACCTCCCTGTTTCAAATACCAGTATGAGGCAGGTATTCGTGGTTTCTTCCATCGGCGTAATTATTCCCAAAACTCTACGGGTATGGATCTCCACGTTTCGATTTTTCAGTTGATATAATAGAGGATATGGTTATGTTATAATCTCAATTTGTAATGTAATGTTATCATATCATGACATGAACCTAAAGCAATGTATCAAAGCTTGCCCGCACCTGTATAGTCATCCAGGGTGATAAATAAAGGACTAAAATAAACTAAAGTATGAGGCGAATACAAACTGCTGCTGCGTGGTCATTTGATCTCAGTTAATTAACGTATCAAAAGATATCTCCACACATCAAAACTTACCCACATCTACATAGTTAGGCGGGGTGGTAAACAAAGAATATCCCAAAATAAAAACGGCTCACAAAACTTAACTCAAAAAGCTAAACTATTCATTTCGTGTTCGGAAAAGGAAAAGACGAGCATTATTTACCAGCAAAATAGAGACCGGGTAATTGTAGTTGAGAGGCATTACAACAGACGGGTAGTTTTTGGATCGCTTGCAGCCGGACGAGTGTTTCTTTCTCTGTACATTTTTACCTTCAGTTCATTCGATATTTACGATATTTTTGGCATTTGCCTTTTAGCATGTACATGAAACCGATTACACATCCTTTAACAGTGATGCAATATTCCTGTAGCATAAGGTTGGTCTGAGAGTAAACTTATATAATATTAGCATCAGTAAAAAAAAGAAAAAGAATAAATATAAAATAAAAATAATTATTATAAAAAGATGAAAAAAAATAAAAAGGAAAACTGAAAACAAGTAAAATAAAAAATAATAAAAAATTATTTTTCCTTCGTTAGCATCAGGTATGTGTATGTAGGTTACGCTTGGACGGACTCGATAATGACGCACTGTGACAGTTTTTTTTTCTTTTCTTTTCTTTTTTACCATAACAACCAGGTTCCGGAATCGTTGAAAATCGGAAGAAAAAATGTATAAACCATTTTTTTCTTTACCTTTTGGTTCAAATACAAAAGAAGAGAATCACAAGATGACAGGACTCCATATTTGTTCCCTCGCAGTACAGAGAGCCGATGTAAAAAAAACAAAAACAAAGTATAGTTAAGCGAAATAAAAATAAAAATGGTCAAAAGGACGCTCATAATACCCTCTTTAGAGTCTCGTACTTGACTGAAGAAGCGTAGAAAACAGCAGCAGACTTCAAGCAAGCAGAGTTGAGAGATGGAAGGTTGAGAGCATTTGTATGCATCAGGTGCGGATTCGTAGCTGCGAGTCGAGACGTGCCCGAGACGTGGACTCGTTTCCCCTACCTGAAGGAGGCCGTCGTAAAGTCAGAGGTGGATGAGAAATGCGGAGGGCGAGGTTATAAAATGGAAGAATGTATGTCGAGGAAATACCGTCTCGGAGCACTTTCAAGGTCCGTGAACTAAATTAAACTGTTATCAAACATGTGTATTTCAACTTGGAAGAAAATACTACAGGGCATCTCAGATACACATGCGAATACAAACTTATGCAATGGACACATCAGTTAATAAATTCTGAATTATCAAATGCATATATGCACACAGGAACACACACAGACACACACACACACACACACACACACACACACACACACACACACACACACACACACTTGTATGTAGGTGTATGTGTCCAACAACCCTTCAGGAGGGATACAAAAGTTTTACCTTATTGCCTAAACTTTTCCAAAACCTTCATCTTTAAGATCAAAGTTCTCACCACAAGCGAGGGAAGAGACTAGTTACGGCGGTGGGAATTCTTGTTGTCACTTTTAAGTAATCAAGCAAGAAACTCGATATATGAGATATAAAACAACTGGTGATATATAATGCTACTGCAAGGGCATTCTGGAGCGTGTTTGAAAATTTTCCACTGACTTCGTTTCCTCTCTATCGCTCTCCATAATTTCCTGTCACCAATTTTTCTCATCCTTTTGTTCTCTTGCTATTCTCTGGTCGCTTCTTGTCTCGGGTACCATCCCTTCATTCTCTTTTATGTCGAATATCCACTCCGCCCGTCATTCATTCAGTTTTTTTTTCTCTTTCGTCCCTTCCAGTTCTCTCCTCCCCCTCTTCCTGTTCGTTATATTCCTTTCCCTTTTGTCTTTTTGCCTTTTTTAAATTTTCTTTCCCTTCCACCCTATCAGGCTATCTCTTGCTCGTATCATCCTAGTGTCCCACTTGTCAGCATTCCCCTCACCCAACCTTTCCTGCCAAGCACCCTTTTCTTTCTTTCTTCCTACCCTCCTCTGCGCCATTCCCTACAATGCTTTCCTTACACCTTCCCTTCTCTGCCAAGTCCCCCTCCCTTCCTCTTATCTTTTCACAACTTCCCTCTGCTACCCACCCTGTCCTCCACCTCCCCCCCCCCAAACCTCCCTTACACCTCCCCTTCTCTGCCAACCTCCTTCCCTCGTTTTCCCCTAACCCCATCCTCCTCTCTCCACCCTTTTCTCCACCCCCTTTGCTCCCAAACGCTCCTCACAACCCTTCCCTTCCATGCCAAGCTCCCCCCCTCCCCTGCCAGGTACCGATCCCCTACCACCCGATCCCCTACCACCCGATCCCTATTCCGGTCCTGTCACAGCTTTTCAACAACAGACTCAAGAACAATGGTCCGGCAGCGTCGTAATGAGACAGTCAAGAAGTCGATAGAATATACATTATGTTCTTCTGCAAACTCCTTAAGTACCCGCTCATGGTCCCAAAGCACACTTCAGTCCGCCTGAGTACTCCCTTTGAAGCTAATTCTGCTGTAATTACTAAAATTAACACGTACGCGATGTTACTTTGCTTCGGTTCCAAGGGGAAAAAACGTATCGTGCGTATCCGGCAGTAAGGCTTCTGAGTGCTGTGCCTAGTGACATTTTTGTTGTTGTACTTTTGTTTATACATCAGTATCACTGTCAGCACTATCACCATCATCATTGTTATCATTACTGTTCTCGTTATCATCTTTAATAATGCTAGCGAAATAACTTTTGATATCAGGTATTTTGTCATGAGCAAATGATCTAACAGACTGATATGGACATTAAACAGATGGCGCTGATGCACAGAGATAAATGATAATAGCAATATACATAATACATAATAATAACAATGTAACACACACAATGATGATATAACATTCAAAATAGTTTTCGGACAACGAAAACTATATCTCATTTAAAAGATAACATGTACTTCACAACAAGCCCATTAGATTTTGCAGGAAGGTGTTCTTCACAATTGAAATCGCTACAACAAAAAATATATACAACTAAACTATAATGGAAGGAATAAGAGCGTGTAATAAGACTGTCAGTTAATAAAAATAAGAGAAGGAACAAAAGGATATGTAAATGAGGAAAGAGGAGAGAGAGAAAAAAAAACGAAACAAGAGAAGAAGAAAAAGACAAGAAAAATCCAACAAGCCTTAATGATGTAACCGTAACCCACCTTTTACCTCGGAATCCTGAGACACCCGTCCACCCAGCCGGGCTTCACCACATCCAGGGTACGAGGAGACGAGTGTTGCAACAGATGCTGCATTTCAATGAGATTTCCGAACCAAAGATAACTAGCCATTAGCTTGATTGGTCTCCCCAAGACGTTGCGTGAAACCGTGACAGATTACTTGATGAGCGTATGGAGTAATTGCTTACCTTGAGGGTTTCCAACGAAGACTTTCTTTTGGAGTTGGATCGTGTTTACTTTATGTGATCTATTTTTTTTCTCTCTCTCTCTTTAGCTCGAACTCTATTTTTCTTTCATGTAAACAACGTTTCATTTTTTTTTTCTGTTTGGTATATCTATTTTTGACAATGGGAAATGCAGTGTCAAATTTGTTCCTAGTAACAAATCTCGGCGCTCACACAAACACAAACACACACACACACACACACACACATACACACACACACACATATATATATATACCTACATACAT
>BOPN01000382.1:397186-404686 GCA_017312705.2 Penaeus japonicus
GTGTGCGTGTACGTGTACGTGTACGTGTGCGTGTGCGTGTGTGATGTCATTATGCAACAACGCATTTTTCATAGAGATATATCACTAACCCTCCCTGGGCATTATTCGGTAGTCTCGTGGTTTGATTCAGTTCTCTCTTGGTGTTACCGAGAGTGAGCCATGGGGGTTGTGAGTGTATTTCTTGTAGTGTTGTGTGCGAATGGTTGCTGTTAATCTTTGAAAAATCTTTTCATCTCCACTTTTCGAATATCATTTTTGATACATACGACCAAGGGAATTTATAACGATACACATATCGTTCTGATAACGAATACCTACATCCAATAACCATGATATGTATACATATATATATATATATATATATATATATATATATATATATATATATATATATAAGCACACATATAAAAAACATACACTAAACGCTAAAAGTACACACGAACTAAAAACGCACACGCATTATTTCGAGACTTTTAGCCATTACTTCTGGATAAATTCGCTTGAAAAGTTATGCAATTCCAAGTCGGATCTTATTTTTCAAAACTGGGAAACTTTTTCGTGCTCACCGTTACAGACAAGGACGTTGTTTTTGTTGCTTTAACTCCAATTACTATTGGTATCAACTGTCATTATCATCGTCTTTATTGGTTGTATGGATTGAAGTACTAGTTGTGGTAGGGGCAGAAGTAATCACAATGCTTATGAAATCAGTGGTAAGCATAGTATTAGCAGTATAGTTCCTATCATTGCTACTGTTGCAAGAAGCGATGAATTTAAACAAAGATAATGGTGCCAAGGGAGCTATTCGCGAGTAGACTCGCGGTACCTAAAAGGAGCAAAATTTAAAATACAGAGAAAGGTTATGTTTTTCTGGGTTGTTGATAGCTCATTACACAAACACCAATAAAAAATCACACGAAATTACAATCAAAGAAGGTAAGGCCTCCTCGAGAAAAAAAATATCTTAACATTAATCCACAATCCTGCCATTCGGAGCCAAGAATCTCCTCAGCTTGACCAAACGGGGAATCACCGACGGGATAACCATGCTTTGGCGTCGATCTGAGGGAGGTTTACCAATCAAGTGCTCTGTTCCTCTCCCTTTGATGTCGGCCAAGCGGCGAGGTACGAGCAGGGAAGCTGCGTCACGCTGAAGTGAGAGGTAGTGTACAATGTTTATCATGACGTGAGAGCCAGTCCCCTTGCCACTACGGGGAAGTGAAGGGGTCACTTATCGCACGGGTAACGCATTTAATGAGGCTAGGGTCGACCTTAAACCTCGAGGATTATCGACTTGTGGATATAGTTGGATATTAGTATTTGTGAATATTTGCTCCGCTTGGCTATGGGGAGCGGTCAACTCGCACTTATTTACTGGTGGGAGCATTGATTTATTGGGGGGGGGGGGGGGGCTATGAACTTACATAGCACCTGATGCTGCCAGGAGAGCAAGAAATATATATATATATTGTAATGTGATGACTAGGCCGTCCTGGCGTGGCGACCTCATAAACTTGCATGGGCAGGCTAGGCTAGGTGGTAACGTGACCGGTCCTGGCCCAGAGGTGACAGGTCAGAAGGGAGATGCCTCTCCTACCGGGGTACCAGACGGACTGTGATTGCTTGATCATTAGTATGACCTCTGGTCGGCCGGGTTTTCCTCTTCCGCAGGTCAACAATAGAATCGTGACCGCGTAAGGGAACCGTACACGTAGGTAAATGTTCATCTTGGACGTGTGTGGCAGTCTTTTGACCTTTGACCGAAAATATAATAACGACAAAACTTTGATCATAGACGAAGGAAATCTTTTTGAAATGAGTGAGGCCAGAGGGACTATGCTCCAATAGAAACACATTAGACGAATTAAAACAGTGCACAGCTATTACAATTATTTTATTCTAAGTTAGCTTTCATTATATATTTTCACCTTAATGATAAAGTGCTAAGAGAATAATATCTCTTAGCTAGCATGGTAGCGGTTGTTACTAATCATTTCCAGAAACGGTGTTGATCATAATGATGACAATTATGAAAATAATATACTTATAAGATGTTTACCTCAATAACAATAATAATGATAATAATAATGACAATAGCAATAACAATAATCATACCAGTTATTGTGATAATAACAAAATGATTATAATAATGGTATCAATGTTAGAAGCATTATTAACATTATATACATACATATATATATATATATATATATATATATATATATATATATATATATATATATTGTGATCTTAAAAACAGTGTATATATATGTATATATATATACCTATATACAATTATAATAATTAACAAAAATGAGTACTCCTCAATACAACAATCGCAAAAAACTCAATTCATACCGAGGGAACTCTTGGCTAATACCAAGAGCCGAGTGCACGTGAGGATGCAAGGAGTAAGAAGAGAGAAAACCAGCACACGGAGCGAAGTTGCGAATGAACACAAAACGTGCGAATTTCCAGGGGTTTGTTGGCAGGACGAGTAGGAGTCGTGAGCGCGAAGTGTGAACGAGTGCGAGCGAAAAGGGGCATGGATTAGTACATGAGGATGAGCATGAAGTGTGAGGGCAAGGGTGACAAGAGAGGCAGGGTTCCTAAGTGGTGCGTTCGCTAAGCTTCTCCTGGATATTAATGCGAGGGAAGATAAGTCCCTGTGCTTCCGCTCTTTCTCATTTGCGAGTTGCATTCCGAAAAAAGTTTCTTCGTGCAGTGCTGGGTGTGTGCTTTCTTTCTTTGCATAAATGAAAAAAAAGGATAATGTACCTGTATGTGTGTGTGCGTGTGTGTGCGTGTGTGTGTGCGTGTGCGTGTGCGTGTGCGTGTGTACGTGTGCGTGTGGGTGTGCGTTTGCGTGTGCATGTGCGTGTGCGTGTCCGTGCGTGTGTCTGTGTGTGTGTCTATTATGGTCTATTACTCCCATATTTAGCACAACCAATCAATAGCCTCTCACTACCAAGCCCATTCCTCTCTCCCCTACTCCTAAAACAGAACAAAGAGGCTCATTATCAGTTAGTAATTACCTCACCACTCTCCTTGTCTGTCGGGGAGAGGGAGAAAAAAGTTCATTACAGAAAGAAGGAAATGCTTCCCATGCCCAACAGCGGAACAAGGGGGCTTATAGTATCGCCCGCCGGCTGTGATTAACACAACAGAATTCTCGCTGTGCACAAGAGAAACTTGAAAAGAAGAGAGAGAGAGAGAGACTAACAGACAGACAGAGAGGGGGCAGACATTCAGACAAACAAAGAGAGAGGAACGTCGATTAAGAAAGAGCTCCCATCTCACTAATCCCATAAATATTCCCTTAGCACATCAACCCAGAATCCTCTCTCTCTCTCCCTCTCTCTCTCATCTTAAAAAGAGCTCGATGTAGATTATGCCCTGATGAGGTAGATCCACCTGCTAACAAGGGGTAACAGCTGTTGATGGAGTAACATTTTCGCCTGTTACAGAGAAAGAACCATCGGGGTGGCTGGAGACAAGTGAGAGTTGGAGAATTAGACCCGGAAGAGTAGATGAGGCAATTGGACCGAAGAGATATCAGATGGTGGTTTAGTCGTGCCTTGTTTCCTTATACATTAGTCTCCATCCCCTTGAACGCTTCGCTCCGTCTTTACGAAAACAAACAGCAGCGCCGAAGTTTAAGTTTCCCACAAAGCTTAAAAAAACGAAGGGGAAACTTTTGATTGAGGTCGAAAACAGAGTGAGTTCCCCAAGCACATTTATTTGTATTTTATCACAGCCGTTAGCCTAAGAGCTGAAATGTATTCGTAGAATATTTGGGGGGGGGGGATATAAACATATTTTACTATACTTTACTACATCATGCGCATAAATATGATGCCAAAAAAAGACAAATTAAATCTAATTGATAAATCAAGGTAACTGTAAACAACTAGTCAGATAGATTATTGCCGGAAAATGCATGAATGAATATATATATATATATATATATATATATATATATACATATATATGTATGTATATATATATATATATATATATATATATATATATATATATATTCTGTATGGGCCCTCTTCTCATAATATGCATTCCCTGCTTACTGTTTACTAACCAAAGAATAATAACCGTGGCCACCAGGGCATACTAATACAGTGTAGACTATTATTTATGAAGTATGGCCTACATAGTCCCTCCCAGCCTGTCCTAATGGCCCTTGTGCAGACGGGGCTGCTTTTAATTTCCTTTTGTGCATTTTATTACCATATCATAGTCTCAAAAAGAGAATTAATTATGCGTTCCTTCAACAAAGGAAAACGAGATCAGAGGAAGATCAAGTTATCGAGTCAAGTGCCACTCGAAATCAGCCGACAGAGTGGCTCAAAATATTTCGTCCCCTTAATAAGATCTACAAAGGAAACCGTCCCACCTTCGCCGCGTATTGTATCCCCACAAAAAAAAAAAAAAAAAAAAAAAAAAAAAAAAAAAAAAAAAAAAAAACAGATGAAACGCGCCAGTACCCGAGGGAGGACCGCTACTTTCCCTCCCGGAATAAAGAATCTTCGATCATATGATGCAATTCTGACATCAAAGCACGGCCTCGCGCTTTCGCTGTGTCAGCTCATAGGAAACGTAAATGCGATTACATATAGGGAAAAGCTAACAGTATATGGGTGATTGTATGTGTGTATGTGTGTTTGTGTGTAACATGTTTGTTTGCTGGGGACCGGGATCGGTATTTATGAAGAATCTTAGGGAAATTTCATAACTTCTCTATCAAGCGCAATAGGCTTGTCGTCGGTGAAAGAACATTCACAGGAAATGTATTAAGTCAAAGAAAAATCTTAATCCGAATGGAAGCAAATAGCCAAATAATTGACCAGTAAATGACTGTGTTTAAATTAGGACTTTTACTTTTCTTATTCTATCATCATCTTCCTCTTCCTTCACGTCACCGAATTCATCATATAATGAAGATTTAATGGTTAAGAATACGAAATAAAATTGAGATAAATAACGAATTTAATCTATTCATAGTTGACAGCTGCAACACATTCTTGGACTTTTAAATAGTCATAACTAGTTCCTCTCATCTTATACTTTTACGGTAAACCACTGAATTATTAAAGAAAAATAGTTTGAAATGTTTTTTTTTTTTTTTTTTTTTTTTTTTTTTTTTTTGCATAACAAAAGATGCTTTGTAATTAATCAATCAAACGACCACAACAGTAATCTTAATTTTGTTCTAACAATTTTGTAATGGCCCGTAATTCTAATTGAACGTTATGCAGTTTTTTTTTGTTTTTTTTGTTGGGGGGGGGAACAAAACATACAATAATGTGGAAAGCAATCTAATGGGGGGGGGGGGGGGTGATGATATGTTAATTACATATAAAAGGCTAACTAATTCTATTTTTGTGCTGACACGTGACTCCCATAAATAGTGTTATATTGATATGAACTTATCTAAAGTATCATTATGTATTCCTGATTCTGATGAATTTACAATATCATTTGATATTGTGCGAACAAAACATAAAATAAAACATAAAACATAAATATATATATATATAAATAAAACAAATAGAACATAAAACAAAAGTATTTTAGTACTACTCTACACCTCTTTACGAGTTCAACATCGTCCTTTTCCTCAAATCGTTACTTCGAGCGCGCAAACGATCGAACAGGCGAACGCGAGTGCTTTATTTGACGGCGGTCTTGGGTACTTTGAAAATCCTAACCACCTCGCCAGCTCCTCTAACTTTTTTGTCTGCCAAGAACGGTGTTAGGAGAAACGGGGCGTTCTTAGGAAAATTTCTGCAAGTTGGGAATGATATAAGGATGTCATAAAGAGTTAGGAGTTCCTAACGACTCTGAGAATTTTTATAAATACCGCCCCAGGAGAGTCTGGGTTCGAGCTCCGGCTTCAACCCGAACTTAGGATGAGCATCCACTCGGGGTAATGGTTTCTCGCTGCATAATTCAAGTCCTTCGAAGAATACATGTATACATGAATACATACATACATACATACATACATACATACATACACACACACACACACACACACACACACACACACACACATATATATATATATATATATATATATATATATACATATACATACATATGCATACATATATATATATATCTAAACATATATATATATATATAAATATATATATATACATATGTATAAATATATATATACACATATATATGTACATACATACATACATATACTACGTATGCCACCTGCTATTAAAATACCAAAACGCGTGGAAGGAGAGAGAGAGAGAGAGAGAGAGAGAGAGAGAGAGAGAGAGAGAGAGAGAGAGAGAGAGAGAGAGAGAGAGAGAGAGAGAGAGAGAGAGAGAGGATTAAACAGCAGATTAAGAATGGAGGAGACTAATGATAATCACAAGCAGGGCGGGGGGGGGGGTAGTAGGGTAGGGAGGGGGTGGACCGTGGACCGGGGAGAGGGGAAGACAAGATCTTAAGAAAATGGAAATTAAAGGAGAATAATTGCTAACAATATGCAAATTCCAGCGCTTAGACTTTAGAGACGTGGAGCAAATATCCAAATAGGAATGTTAGGGAAGAAGTAAGGACATTTAATTAATACCACGATGCTAAAATATGAATTGAAATGAATAGGTTGAATTATATTTCATACAAGATTTGGATTAGAGGTAAGAGAACCATAAATAAAATGTGTGATGGTTCAGTATAAGGAAGGCGAGAAGGAGAAGATAAAGCGAAAGATATAGGAAGAAGCGAAAAGAGAGATAGGAGTGGGAGAGGAGACACAGGCTGGGTGATACTGGATGCTGGGAGTTTCTTGTTACTTGACAATATTGCATTTCAGAAGTGAGGTGTGATGCACTGAGCAAGAATTGCATCACACACAAACACATACACACACACATAACACACGGGCACACATATAACAACACACACACACACACACACACACACACACACACACACACACACACACACACACACACACACACACACACACACACACACACACACACACACAACACACACACATTCATTGGCAGTTTATACATAAAAATGGGTAATCCACAGCTGCGTTATTCTTTCTAAAAAAATGGAGTTTCCATGATCTGACAACCATACTTTCTCAAAAACAAACAGATGATAAGGATAATGATGATGATGGTAATAATTAGAACAACAACAATAAGGATGACCATAATAATCATAATTGTTAATATTACTATTGTCTTTATCATTATTATCATTTTCATCTTAATAACAATGATGATAATGATAATAGTAACAATTACAGTAGTAGTTGTTGTTGCTTTACTTTAAACAATGATATTGATCTTATACGAAAAAAAACAACAATAATGATAACCAATGAACGCATGAATAAATAAATAAGCAGATATATAAATAAGTAAGAACAGATGAGAAAGGAATAACATGAAATATCTTTCCACCATAACAAACAAGCAAACAAACAAAAAACACATCGAAACA
>BOPN01000382.1:419686-422186 GCA_017312705.2 Penaeus japonicus
TCTCTCTCTTTCATTCTCAATCAACAATCCTTTCCTTCTCATTTATCCCCACTTTAGCCCGCCATCCCCCCTCTTTCTCTCTTCTCTTTCTCTCCCTTGTTTTCCTGGTTTTCTTGTTATCTCTGAGCTTATATCATAATCCCTACATCTCCACGTCTCTCTCTCTCTCTCTCTCTCTCTCTCTCTCTCTCTCTCTCTCTCTCTCTCTCTCTCTCTCTCTCTCTCTCTCCCTCCCCCCCTCTCTCTCTCTCCCTCTTTCCTTCTCTCTCTCTCAGCTTATATCATAATCCCTACATCTACTTCCTCTTTCCCTCCCTTCCTCTCTCCCTCCCTTCCTCCCTCCCTCCCCCTCCCTCTCCCTTTCACTCTCTTTCTCACTCAACAATCCTTTCCTTCTCATTCATCCCCCCTTCGCCCCAACTCCTCCCCAACCCCTTCCCCAGGAGTCAGTTACGCGAAACTCCTGGAAATGAGGAAAACTTTGGTTATTTCTGTTAGCAATGGAAGAAAGATTCGTATTAGCGAAGTTTACCCTCGACGGGCGCGCGCCTCGACATAAACAAGGATCCACTTAAGGCGCCTTCTTGTTATCTCGCAAACTTCGTAAACCCCGGAATGTGCATCTTGGAGGGACGCGCCATATGGGGAGTGTCAAGTGGCGCTCGGGATTGAAGTCACTTTGCTTATTACCCGAGTAGAATATAGGTAACAGTCGCTGGGATTGGTAGTCGATTCATAGTGTTTATTCGCATCAGCTGTTTTGGTCTCTCTCTCTTTCTCTTTCTCTTTCTCTCTCTCTCTCTCTCTCTCTCTCTCTCTCTCTCCCTCTCCCTCTCTCTCTCTCTCTCTCTCTCTCTCTCTCTCTCCCTCTATCTCTCTCTCCCTCTCTCTCCCTCTCTCTCTCTCTCCCTCTCTCTCTCTCTCCCTCTCCCTCTCCCTCTCCCTCTCCTTCTCTCTTCCTCCCCTATTCTTCTCCCTCTCTCTCTCATTTCTTGTCTCCCATTTGTCTTCCATGCCCTTAACCTGCCTCACGTAATATTGGTTCAGGTCAAATCAAGTCAACAACAGGCTTGCTGAGAATGCATAACACATGACTCCAAACACGTTGGGTGTATATTTCTGCGAACGAGAAGGAGGGAGTTCGATGTCTTATTAGTATTTCATATGTTTACCCTTTCTATATTTAGCATTTTAAGTGTCTCTGTCCTTGTTCACCAGTCCAGTATGTGCCTCTACGGGAATGCTTGGACAGCCTTCATATAGTGCTCGGTTTTCTCGAAACATGCTTGTCACATGTATAGACGCGTTGCATTTCATTTCAAACGAGATACACACGCACAAATATTTTATAAAGGTACCCCATCGAGATGCCTCTTCATACCATGCCGGTTCTCGAGATCATCGAAATGTAAACATAAACATACTGACCCAGCTTTGTGTCTTAAACGGGACACACATACATAACATAATTCGCTCCACTTTCCACTGGTCAGTATTCAAATCACACCTCACTACCGATAGTCCATCGGACATCAATTTTTATGAGTCCATGTCCCCACTTCTGGCATTCTTAAATGCTCATAGGACATTTAGTTAATTCATGATAAGACACATTTAATGATAAAACACACTCATTAAATGTTATTCTAAAGAATGACAAGTGTGCAAGTGTGCTGTTTTAACGGTCTAGTAGATGTTCGTTCGTTATTGTTGTTGAGAACCGCTCATCCTATCAACTTCACACTTTATTCTGGAAGGTCCTGAGCAATGCATCGACCAGCTCTCATACTTACGGTTTTCGAGATTATTGAACTGTAAAGCACACGGACACACAGATTCCTTGGTTTAAAACATGATGGATACACTTTACACTTCTATTTCATTTTTCATTATTACATTCGTTAATTCACCAGTTCTATATATTCGTTCTTTTTCGTTATCTTATCGCGCACAAACATGATTTGAATATGCATTTTTCCTCTTAACCATCAAATCCTGTATCAAGTCTCTTTTTGCATCTACACTCTCTCTTTCTTTGATCCCATCTCATCTCTCACTTTTCTTCTGATTCTCCATCAAATCTCGTTCCCACTCTGAAGCCTTTTTCCAAAATACAGTAAAGTCTACCAGAATCTTTTCCTCTTGGTTCTCGGGATGCTTCGACATTAGTCACCGCCTGTCAAATAAATCTAAGGGACCGAATTTTGACTGGAAGTTTTAAAACGATACTTATCAGAGCTGTGGACTTTTTTTTTTCGGTGTTTGTGTGTCTTTCTCCCTCTTTCTCCGTCTTTCATTTCTTTTCCCCTTTCTCTCTATTTGTCTGTCTTTCCACCTCTCTCTCTGTCTATCTGTTCTCTCTTTCTCTGTCTATCTGTTCTCTCTCTCTCTCTCTCTCTCTCTCTCTCTCTCTCTCTCTCTCTCTCTCTCTCTCTCTCTCTCTCTCTCTCTCTCTCTCTCTCTCTCTCCTTCTCTCTCTCTCTATCTGTTTCTTAACGTC
>BOPN01000382.1:429686-432186 GCA_017312705.2 Penaeus japonicus
ATAATAACAAAAACAATTGCAATAATGATAATAACAATAATGATAACAAAACAACACTAATAACAGCAACATCAACAATAATACCTATAATGATAATAATGAAAAGATAATCATTACACGATGGTGCCAAGTCCTAAGAGCTCGTATTATCCACAAGAAAAATCCGACAACCATATATTCACCTCAAGTTAGCGCACCCTTCCTCAATGGGCCAAGTTCTCTCAAGCGCGTTCGGTAATATTTCCCCCAAATAGTGTAACATCCATTTTTCCCCTCAGAATCATCCATTTCCCCTAAAAATCATCCATTTCCCTTCAAAATCTTTCCCCCAAATCCTCTCTTCGACCCCGCGGACAATCGGGTTTTGGATGCAGCCTATAAGTCTTCATGGGCTGCTTATGGATTTCCTTTTTCAACATCATGCGTGTGATTGTCTGTCGTAGTGACTTTCATTTGTTTAGGGAAGGTCGATGGCAAGGGGAGGGAAAGTAAAGATGGAGATAGGGGCAAGGGAGAGGGAAGGGAGGAGGGGGGTGATTGAGGGAGAGGAAAGGGAGGAGGGGGATGATTGAGGGAGAGGAAAGGGGGATAGGAGAGAGGGGAGGAAGGGGCAAGGGAGAGGGAAGGGAGGAGGGGGATGATTGAGGGAGAGGAAAGGGGGATAGGAGAGAGGGGAGGAAGGAGGAGGAGGAGGAAGGGAGATATGGGAGAGGGAAGGAGGGATGGGGAAGAACGTGGGGAGAGGAGGGGATGAGGGAGACCGAAAAGGGAGGACGAGATGGGGGAGATGAGGTGAGGGAAAGGGAGGAGAAATGGAGAGACAAGAAAGGAAGAAGGAGGAAGAATGGGGAAAAGGTTGGGGATGAGGGATAGAGGAAAAGGAGAAGGAGGAAGAATGTGGAGAAGGGGCAAGAAAGGAGGAAGAAGTAGTGGAGCGAGAGAAGGCGAATAGGGAGAGGCAAAGGAATAGGAGGTAATGAAAAGGTACAAGAAAAAAGAGAGGGAGAGAAGAGTGACGAGAAGCATAACGGAGAAGATAAAGAAAGTAAGTGCAAATGATGACAAGGAAGGAGAGAAAGAGAAGGAAAGACGAGAAAGGTATAAAAAAATATTTGAACAAGAGAGACGAAAGATAAATGACAATAGGGCTCATACCCAACGGGTAAAAAAGCTAAAAATACATAGATAAATAAATAAATAAAAGGAAAACAAGAAATTGCGTAATACTAGATACTAGACACTTTTTGTGTGTTTGTGTTTGTGTGTGTTTGTGTGTGTGTGTGTGTGTGTGTGTGTGTGTGTGTGTGTGTGTGTGTGTGTGTGTGTGTGTGTGTGTGTGTGTGTGTGTGTGTGTGTGTGTGTGTGTGTGCGCGGAGGAGGGCTAAACGATCCTAAAGAATCAAACCAGAAGAAGAGAGATAAGCGAAGTCAAGCAAAAAAAATCCCCAGATTCTCATCAAATCTTCAAGTACCTGACAAGTTCCTCCGACGCCCCTTCCACGTCTTGCCACTTGGCTACCCGACTCTGTTGACTGATCGTGTAATTGACTGACAGGATGTTTTGTTAAATGGTCAGCCTTGATCCAGGGAATAGAATAAAAATGACAGTCTCTTGTTCATTTGGTGTTTTAATTTATTAGAATTATGCATGGATGAATAATCGAATTTAATGTTTAAAAATTTATTCAATTTGCCGATTCATCATCATGCATATTCTTATATGATTATGCAAATATTAATATGCTGATGATCAGTTGCAATAAGTGCGGGGATAAACAACGCTCTGGCCGGAAATAAAAGTAATAGATATTGATGTAAATGTCCTTTTCCCTCTATGCCGCCCGCCTCTCCCTCACACTTTCTCTCTCTGTCACTTTCTTAGTCTATTTGTCTGTCTGTGTCTGCTCCTCTGTCTGTCTTGTGTCTGCTCCTCTGTCTGTCTTGTGTCTGTTCCTCTGTCGGTTTGTCTCTGACTCTCACTCACGCACTCAGTATATGTGTGTGTGTGCGCGCTTGTTTCAGGGCGTTTGAGTGTACACAGGTGTTCCCATCCCTGCACGTACGTCTCACTCCAACCGAAGCTACACGGACCGCTGAGCAGGAACACGTCGCTGTTCCTTTCAACTCGGAAGAGCAAGTAATTACAGCGCTTTGTCTCTCACAGGATCCCCCGCCCGACCGCTCGAAGGAAGCCAGTATTCAATTTTATTTCTTTATGACTACAAATTAGAATCAGTCTTTTCGGCTTCATTATGGCGCAGTGCCAGGCGAGGGGGACCGCCGACGACTCATCAGCATGCTCTTCAAGAATATCATCGACTTGCTGGCGGGCCGTTTGTTGTGGCTCAACCCGTCAGGATGACCGGACGAGCTGCGTGGGAATCAGAGCTCACCGCTTGGGTAACTGCCAGATCGCTTTTCCAGGGCATCGCGGGGAGGGCATTATCCTTTATAGTCTGTCGTAATAAAACGTAAGTATAAGCTATTGTATGAATCTATA
>BOPN01000382.1:454686-459686 GCA_017312705.2 Penaeus japonicus
GACCACCTGCAAAGTGCGACCGATGCCACGACTTTTTTCAATCCCACGATCATTGTACATACTCGTTTTTCTTCTGAGATAGTGTGTATTAATATAGCCATTCGCCACCTCCTTAGTATGACCACCACACAGTGTGGCTACTTTTATAGCAATATATTGTGCCTAAAAACAACCATTCATCACCTCCTTAGTACGACCTCCACACAGTGAGACCACTTTTATAGCAAGATATTGTACCTAAAAACAACCATTCATCACCTCCTTAGTACGACCTCCACACAGTGCGACCACTTTTATAGCAAGATATTGTACCTAAAAACAACCATTCATCACCTCCTTAGTACGACCTCCACACAGTGCGACCACTTTTATAGCAAGATATTGTACCTAAAAACAACCATTCATCACCTCTTTAGTACGACCTCCACACAGTGCGACCACTTTTATAGCAAGATATTGTACCTAAAAACAACCATTCATCACCTCCTTAGTACGACCTCCACACAGTGCGACCACTTTTATAGCAAGATATTGTACCTAAAAACAAGAGAGAGAGAGAGAGAGAGAGAGAGAGAAGGGGGGGGGAATAGCATCAGAATTGTGATCGCTACGAAAGAAGGGGATCACGTGGTCATTACGCTGATGAGAATGCGGCGGCCCAAGGATCTCTTTCGCGCCATCTGGAGGCCCGATCTTCTGGGACTCTCTTGGCTGAGGCTCTACGGGATCAGATGATAACGCCATACAAGGCTCATCAGGAGATTGGTCATTCCTGGCACCGGGCGGGCATAACACGATCGAATCCTACATACGATCGCACTCACACGCGCCTACACACACACACACACACACACACACACACACACACACACACACACACACACACACACAAACACGCACACACACACACACAAAAACACACACATGCACATAACCTTCTAAACAGAAATTGGAAAACGAAAGAAAGACAAGGAAGAAAGGAGATGGGAGGGTAAGAGAGGAAGGGAGAATTGAGAAGGGAGGAGGGGAAGAAGAGAAGAAGGGGAAGGGAAGTTGGAGAGGAAGGGGAAAGGAGGAGGGGAAGAAGGGAATGGATGAAGGAGAAGGGAGGAGAAGACAGAGAAAGGAGAAGATGTAGGAGAAGGGAAGGGGAAAGAAAAGAAGGGAAGGGTACTAGAGGAAAGGAAGGAGAAAGAAGCGAGAGAGAAAAAAAACAAAGGAGAGGAAGGGAACGGAGAAAAGAGGAGGAGAAAAAAGAAAAGAAAAAAAAGAGGAGGGTGAGACGGAAAATGAATGAGAAGGGAGAGAAGCCAGGAAAGAGGGGAGAGGAGAGGAGTAGGGAAGGGGGTGGGGAATAGTGAGAAGAGAGGGGGGGGGGGGGCAGAAGGAGATAATAAATGGGGACAAGGACTGGAGATGGCGTGATAGCAATTACATAGAACGGTCACAGGGAAACGAAAGCCACGAGAGATATTGTTCTGCGAGCGTAGCTTGTATCTCTTTCTACGAGGCTGGGTGATAATAAGACATAAAAGATGTCAGTGATGATGACAGTAGCAGTAGCAGTAGCAGTAGCAGTAGTAGTAGTAATTGTAGAAGTAGTAGCAGTAGTAGTAGTAGCAATGGTAATAGTATAAGTAGTAGTAGAAGTAGTACTAGTAGTAGAAGTAGTACTAGTAGTAGAAGTAGTACTAGTAGTAGTAATAGTTGTTGTAGTAGTAGTAGCAGTAAAATAGTAGTAGCAGTAGCAGCAGTAGCAGCAGCAATGGTAGAGGTAGTCATAGAAGGGGTAGCAATAGTAGTAATAGTAATAATAGTAATAATAGCAGCAGTAGTGATAGCGGTGGGGTCGTAATGGAATTAGTAGTAGTAGTGGTAACAATGATAGTATTGATGTAGTAGGGGCAGAAGTGGTAGTAGTTGTAGCAATAGCAGTAGTAGCAGTTACGGTGGTAGTCGTAGAAATAGTAGGAAGTAGTATGAGGAGGAGGACGAAAAGGAGGAGGAAGAAAAGAAGGAAGAGGAAGAGGAGGAGGAAAAGAAGAAGAACGAAGAGGAGGAGGAGGAAGAGAAGAAGGAAGAGGAAGAGGAGGAAGAATATCAGCAGTAAAAGGAATAGTAACGATAGTGGCAGTAGTGGCTGTAGTAATAGTAGTCATAATAGTAGTATTTATGGTAATGAGGATAATAATTATGATACTATCAATTATAATGGTAACTACAACAACTATGTTGATAATGATAATAACAATAATTACAAAGAAACGGCAGAAACAATAATTACAAACATTATCAACAGCAATATTAAAAATAATCATGATAACAAACAACATTAATGATTATGATAATGGTAAGTAAACAATAATAACAATAAATTTATAGTAATAAAATAATAACAGCAATAGTAATAATAGTGATAAAAATAACAATAATAATAATGGTAACAACAGTAATTATTCAATACTGATTCTAATAATATTAATGATGATAAATGTTATAATGATAATACCAATCACAGGAATTATAGTAATAAAATATAATAAAATTAATAATAATAATAACAATAACATTACGAATATTGATAATAATGATAGCAATGATAACGATGAAATTAATTATGATAATGAAATAATGAAAAACAGTTATAGGGATAATAACTACATTAACAATAACAGTAACAATGATTATGATAATGATAATGATGATGATAACAATAGTAGTAATGACTATTACAGTAATAAATGCACTAATAATAATGATGATGATAATAATGATATAATAATTATATTAATGATAATAAAAATTAATAACAATAGTAATAAATAACAATAACAACAAAACGGAAAAAAAAAGTTTTCCAAAAATTAAGCTGCCTAAATGATCTGTCTATCAACACTGTACATTTACGTTAATGTGTGTCTATATTTGCATAAAATAATGAACATCACACAAAACACAGTATAATACAGCTATTTGTCCCCTCAATGACACCATGTTAAACTAGGATATGTTTATCATCTAAACATGGGTGGGGAATATATGATATTTTGTTAACCATATATAAAATTAATTGAAATTTGCTCTTGAAAGTATTTACCGATAACTGATTCTGTTAGTGCGTCTAAAAACACGATGATATTATCGAAGGTGATTATGATGAAAATAATAGAAATCAACGGTATTGCTAACAATACCAATAACTACAACAATAACAGTTATAATGATACTGGTAATGATAATAATGATACTGGTAATGATGATGATGATGATTATTATCACTATTATCATTATAAGCATCATCATCATGATAACTAAACTACTACTAATAACAATAACAAAACCCTAGATATCATCCATAGATATCATGGTCTGACTAAACACAAACACAAACTCACACAAAAGACCACCACAGACCACCCTTCACCCAGTAGCAAAACGCATCAAAAATACATCGACTCACCAATATCGAGCGCGTGAATGACCACTTCACAACACACCATTCATGAAATCGAAACTCCGTGGATTACACATATAACTCTCGCCAGCCACGACGCACAGCAGGACGGGCGAAAATTAGTGATATGACGTAACGTAGTAATATCGCGCTTCAGTTGCTAGCGACCGATGGAAAGGGATTGTGCTATAAATCCTGTTTATATCGAAATTTGTTCCCGCGGCGAAACCCTGGATTTCGGTTTGTGTGAATGCAGCAGACTGTCTGTCACCCTATCGGTAAGATCTTAAAGGTTTGTTGTAAGTCAGAAGGTTGGAAATTATAATTTGCTATGCCTCTATTTCTTTTTGACTCCTTTTTCTCTCTGATTCTCCCTTATGTTTGTCTTTTTTTCTCTTTCTTTGCATCATTCTCTCTCTTTTTTTGTATGTGGAACTTTAAATAAAAAAAATTATTGCACCTAGTCGAGTTATCACCTTAGAAGACTGTTATCTTTTTACTTCTTTGCAAGTCCCTGTCTGGCACCCGTGTCAGCTCTGAAGACATGCACATAACAGAGACTACATTACAGTCGATTTTCTATACATAAAAAAACATACCACAAAAGCTGACCAAACTTTACTATGAACAATACCATCAGGTATTCATGTACCAGAAGATATAACCTTTTCTTCGTACAAATACTCCATTCACAGTAGAGATCCTCATGGTATATGTGACATTGGTAGTAACTACAATAGACACACAACTATTTCTTTCTGTACTTACTGTCTGGATTCCCTTTCAGATGTATGAAATTCAGATATCTCTCGCATTCCATGCTGTTGCCTTTTATCTATAAGCAAACGAAGTAGAAGTGGATACGATACGGACATATAAGAGTCCTTGTTATTCAATACGTACATGTGTTTTAATGTTATAATAATATCATGACGTCTTTACTAATGGTCACAAAGAACTCCGGTGATTTTTTCCTCCTCTATCCCCTCCCCCCAAAAAAAGAAAAAACAAATAAATACATTAGAAATAGAATGAAGGGTTATTTGCATCTGTATTTGTTCACTCCTTAAACTGAACCAATTTGCATGAGATTAATCAAGGGCAAAACGAAGGGAAAAGCACAGCGAGAACGAAGCGCCAAAACTTTTTTTTTATTCGTTTTTAGTTATTACCATTAACTATAGACAGATAATAATAATAAAAATAATAATAATAATAATAATAATAATAATAATAATCATAATAATAAAAAGAATCGCAGAAACAGATATCAAAGAACGATAAATAAACACAAGATAAAACGAACCAAAACAAATTGGATAACCTAAATTTAGGGTGCTGCTGTCGATACACGTTGCTTCGCCGTTAATGCGAACTGCGTAAACTGCCTCCCTGGTTCCACGTGCTCGAAGCGTTAATGCTTTGTGAATCCGAATGCTGTTGGTATGTGGACTGCAGTGCCATTATCCCTCCAGTGTAAATCCAGATGGAAGCACGTGTGAACTATCGGAATGATATCTGTTTACATAGCTCTATGATGGCAATT
>BOPN01000382.1:489686-492186 GCA_017312705.2 Penaeus japonicus
AATTTTCTATCCTTTGTATTCAGATGGGATTTCCTGCTCTTCGTCGGAATGCCAGCTTTTTTCTCTCTCTTATCCCCATCGCGAGTCGGCGAAGCGAGAGTGAAAGAGAGAAAATGAGTAAAGGAGAATAGGAGAGAAAGAAAGTGAAGGAGAGAAAGAGAGTGACAGAGAGAAAGACAGTGAGGGAGAGAAAGAAAGTGAAAGATGAAAATAGAGTGAAAGAGAATGAAAGAGAGAGAGTGAAAGAGAGAAATAAAGTGAAAGATAAAAAGAGAGTGAAAGATAGAGAGAGTGAAAGAGAGAAAAGAGAGCGAAAGAGAGGGAGAGAGAGTGAAAGAGAAATAGAGAGAAAAATAATCTTCCCACTTAACACTCCACCGAGGCTTCGAAAGGCCATAAAATCAACATCTCGCCGTTGCTAAAGACTCCTTTCCTCACATCTTCCATCTTCTCTTCCTCTTGCTCCACTTCCTGCTTCTCCTTATTTCTCCTTCCTTCTTCCTTCATCACCATCTCATCATCATCACTACCTCATCATCATCACCACCTCCTCATGATCATCATTACCACCTCATTGTTGTCATTACCATCACCACCTCATCCTCATCATCACCACCTCATCATTATCATCCCCACCTTCTTCTTCTTCTTCTTATCCTCTTCCTTTTCCTCCTCTTCTTTCGCCTCCCCCTACTACTACTACTCCGCCATCTCTACCTCCTTTTTTTCTTCCACTTCCTCTTCCTCCTCCTCCCTCTCCTCATCTTCTTCGACCTCCTCTTCCTCCTCCACCTCCACCACCACCACCACCACCACCACCTCCTCCTCCTCCTCCTCCTCCTCCACCTCCACCTCCACCTCTTCTTCTTCTACCTCCTCTTCCTCCTCCACCTTTTTTCTCGCCCTCTCCCGAGTGGGCCGTCACGCAGAGTGGCTTCATTTTGGAGAGTTGTCTTCAGAACTCGCACGCACTTTCCTCAGGAATTAATTCGTGAGGAACAGAGGGCGGAATAATTTCTGCGCGTGAATTTTTATAATCATGGTTTGGTTATTTGTCTATTTATTTATCTATCTACTTTATGCTTTCGAGGAATTTCTTTTAGCTTATGCGTGCGTGCCTTTTTTTTTTTTTTTTTTTTTTTTTTTTTTTTTTTTTTTTTTTTTTTTTTTTTTTTTTTTTTTTGCCTTTTTCAAAATGGCGTCAATTTTTTTCATATCTCTATTATTTCAGAAAACATTTACTTCAGAAATTTTACCATCACTTCTTCAGGGTCATTTACTAGGTAGCTGTATTTTCCTAGAAAAAAAGGCTTTACTTTTCCTCGTTTGAATAATATAGTTTTTTTTCTTATCTATAAATAAAACAGAATATGTATTAAAAGGTGTTTTTGTTCTTGTTCGTCTCCCTCTTTCTCCTTCTCTTCTACTTCTCCTTCTCCTCCTTCCCCTTCCTCTTCTTCCTCGTCTTCCCCTTCTTCTCCCTCCTCCTCCTCCTCCTACTACTACTACTACTGCTACTGCTACTCCTTCTTTCTCCTCTTCCCCCTTCTTAATCTTACTCCTCTTCCTCCTTTTTCTTTCTCCTCCACCTCCTTCTTTTTCCTCTTCTCCCTCCTTTCTCCTCTTCGCCTATGCGTCATTCCACTCCATCACGCTCTCCGATCTCTAACTGTCAATCTCTTACTCTGAACACTCCATCTCTATTGGTGGGTTCGAGTTGTTGATTTTTTTTCGGTGTTGCAATCTACGTCCTGTTATTTGGGCTATTGCCTTTATTGGTCTTGATTGCAGCACTGTTGCATTGTCGTTTTCATGCGTTTTGGGGGTGTATGAGAATTGGGTTGAGAATCGAATCTATATTATCTTCGTTCGGGTCTGTTGTTTATTGTGTGTTATCTTTCCTATCTTTGCGATATTTGTCTTTATTTTCAACACAGCAAGTCGTTTTGCTTGTCTTGGTTATCAGACTACTACACTGGTTTTCTTAATCAGGGGCAACGGTGTGATTTAAAAAGGGGAGGTGAGGACATAGCGAGATCATGCAAGTAGGAAATCTGTCATATCCAAAAGTCAGTGAAACCGCACTGCCACTTAGTCCTCTTGTCATTTCCCATGAAGTGATGATGTGAATCTGGCATCTCCGCCCTTCTTCACATAAAATGTAAAAGCCAAAACGAAGACCTGGTCGGATGTGGACACAGATATGAAATATGCATTGCATCAATGATTCGAGCTCAAATCTGACTGGAAGCAAACGCTGTCACTCCTTCCATTGTGTGGCGAAACAGACATTTTGTTTGTGAATTGTAATCATGAGAGTTGGCAAGAAAGTAAGTTTTTTGTTGTTACTCACAAGGGGCTTGAGAAAGAGCCGAAGGGGGACCAAGAGGAAGTAAAGATTCCCGTAAGAGGAGAATGAAGTGAAAAAGTTTGAGAAGCACTGGACTAGTATACAATTTTGGCATTGTGGTATTTTCCAGCATCATTAACATTACTGCTC
>BOPN01000382.1:497186-499686 GCA_017312705.2 Penaeus japonicus
TATGTGTATTTACAGGCACTTGCACATTGCTACAAACCTCTGCAGTTGGAGGTTGTAGTTACGGATTCTGAAAATCACCAAGTTTGACAATGTTTCATCTCTTGCCTTGAAGTGGGACATGTCTGATGATAGTTTAGCTTCTATACCTGCAGAGCCATCAAGTCTTACTCAAGTTACAAATTCACATGGATACAGTCTTCCCATGTTTTGTGAGTATGACTTGTGCATAAATAAGAGCTTGAAAGGACTTGGTGATCAGCCATTAACCCACACAGGACGGGTGGTACAGCATGTGTACCGCGCATTAAAAAGCCCAGTTGCCGGGCGGCACAGTATTGTGCCAGCCATTCAATTGATTTAGGCCTAATAATTCGAACGCCCGGCATTTGGACATTCAAGGCTAGAATTCCCCCGTCGGGAATGGGTTAAAAGATTAGGCATAAAACTGTAAAGTGATAAAATTAATCATTTTAATTTTTTTTATGTTCAGTACTTGGCAGTACATGGATATTGAATTATTTATGGTTTTATAGAATTTTTAAGTTTTAAATAGCAAGTGACTTTTGTAATGTTTATTTATATATGAGTGATTTCTAATCATTAATTTTTCTTTATCAATAGCCTATCAGATCCTAGAACCAACTGGGCAAGTTGGGGAGGTGGTTGTTAGTGTGAAATTAAATGGTTATAATAAGTTCGTGTCACAGACATCTAGACAACATCCCGTTCCATCCCTTTCTGCTTCACTGCCTGTGAAGCTGGTCCAAGATATACTGTTGAATCCATCACATGCTGTATTGTACCAGCATAAGGACAATATGGTATGTTTATGATGTAAAATGTTGCTTTAGGTTACATTTCTGACATTACATAGGAAACAAAAGACTTCATGCACACAGATTATAGTGAAAAGGGATATCAATATTAGAGTATTGAAATCCAGATACAAAATGCAAAGAAACTTATGTATCATCTTTGATTACTGTTAGAGTGGAAGAATAAAATTTAATTTAGATTTTGCATGATCGGTATATTAATTGTTGTTGAATCCCTCAGCTGGCATTATCTCTGTCTGGAGGTTCTGGTTTCTTTGAACTACAAGCTCCTGAGAATGATGTTGTTTCATTGGTCTACTTGGAGAATGAAAAGAAAGTGCATGTAAGTATTGTAGGGAAATATGACTGACTAGTCAGATTATGATAAATGTGTTTATTTATATGATACATGTATTCTAGTTTGGAGGTGATATATATACATATATATGCTTTATATTATGTGTTATCTCAGCGTGTGTGTGTGTGTGTGTGTGTGTGTGCGTGCGTGCGTGTGTATGTGTATGTGTGTGTGTGTGTGTGTGTGTGTGTGTGTGTGTGTGTGTGTGTGTGTACGTGTGTATGTGTGTGTGTGTGTACGTATGTGTTTGTGTACGTGTGTGTATGTGCGTGTGTACGTGCATGTGTACGTGCGTGTGTAAGTGCGTGTGTAAGTGCGCGTGTACGTGCTCGCATATCTCGTCTATCTACCAATAATACGCCTGTAAATCTAAGTGTTTGATTCTCAATTCTCCAGCGTGTTTATTTTGCCCTCCGCTGGTCTAGATCACCTCCTTCCGGAATCCCCGAGCGCCGACAGCCCCTTGCAGCCGCGGCTCGATGCCTACAGCCGCTGTTCCCTTCCCTTCCATCACGGGAAATCTCCCTCCTTTAGGCCTATCGCCGCCGCGCCGTCAGCCCGTCGAGGGGTTTAATGTTCCGGAGCTGGGTCCTTCAGTGAGAGAGGCTCCCTCGGCTCCTTCTCGGGAAACAATTAGGAGGTCTCGGGTTCCTGCTCGACCCAGATCCTTTTATGCCATTAAGTTCCAAGCATTTGGAATCGAGATGAGTTTTATTTTCGTTTTCATCTCTTTTTTTATGAATAACTAACGAGCGTGCTTCTGTATACCTGGATGTAATGGGAATAGGTACATGATTTTGTAGTATATATTTTGTTAGTATATATGGTATGGATTATATTACTGTTTTACAGTATTATGAGTCGGTTAACCTCTTCACTCCGAGCAGTAGAAAACGCTCCTCGCGCCGTATCCGAGCTGCCCGCGCGCGCCAAATTTTAAACGTCGCTACTGAATATGACAAGTTTTAAGCCAAAACCTCTACAAGTTTATAGCGAAAACCTCAACATAATCATCATGTGTTATATATCAAAATATGCATAGTTAACCTCATCCCCCATATGCATGTGACAAGTTATTTACATGGGTTGGGAGGAAGATGGAAAGAGTGACCTTGGTGGGAGGCCTCACTCAGATAACCAAAGAAAACGATTGAAATAGTATGGTAAACTAATCATAATATGTTTTATATTTTTACATAATGTTCCATAAATAAATAATAAAATCAGTGCCTCCCCTGGTATAAGCAAATCCCACTCTTATGTAATAAATTATTAATAATGAAAGTCAAGTAATATATCGTATCATATCCGAGCTCTATTCTGAAAG
>BOPN01000382.1:504686-507186 GCA_017312705.2 Penaeus japonicus
ATTAATAACAACAAATATAATGATAATAGTAACAAGCATAACTATAATAATAATAATAGTAATAATAATAATAATGACGATAATGATAAAAAATTATAGCAATAATAATAATGATAATAATGATGATAATAATGATGATAATAATAATAATAATAGTAATAATAATAATGATAGTAATCATAGTGAAAATGAAAACAATAATCATAATAAAAGTAATGCAAAGTTATATTATTTTTCCGATGTTGCATTAGGCAGAATCAAATATTGTCTCAAGACCAACTACAAAAAATATGAACTATGGAAATAATTTGTATCAATCAAAATAGAAGTCACACAGTAAAGCAAAGCACTGCCTTCGCCTCTCCCTTCCTCTCTTTACAAATAGATCCCTTCTATGACAATCCCGTCTCAACCGGCACTTGCTGACCTTCGCTATCTTCTTCGCAACTGGATCACACAACAAAGGGACGAAAATTCCATTGTGATATTTCGCAACCCTAACCTCCACAACACAAAGAACAGACAGTGGCCAGTGCGTGTCTCTTGAATCATGTTCGTAACCTATAAGTCCCTCGGAGCTCACAACCTTCGGGGTTTCGAGTGACAGTGACAGGAAAGTTATTCGGCAGACGTGTCCCGCCGAAGACACAGACAGGGTCCATCTGTGAAAGATGTAAACAGGGAAGAGGGAATGTCCACAGGATTTCTTTCTCTCTCTCTTTTTCTTTTTCTTTTTTTTTCATTGTCAGTTTCCTCGTGTATGAAGAAAGTCTCAGCCTGTAAGCTTTTGTTTGTAAATCCTCGTAGATAGGAAGGGAAATGACTCTTGCCTCCTCTCTTTGCCTTGGCACAATAAGACTTCGAATATTTGATTTGGAAAAAGATTCCATCGACCGATCGTATTCTCCGCCAGTATAAACAATTTCTTTCAAGTGCATTCGAACAAATACTTCGTATTTTGACATGCTGAAATCAACTTTTACAGCCTTCCTCGTGCTTTTATTTTTCTTAGACAAGGCTTTGTAAACCCCAATCGCAAACAGGTAAAAAAAAATATATGTAGCATGCACTGTGTGTTACGAAACGATCATCGCAGCTTTTAACGGCTCTTCGGTAAAGCACTAAATCCAAACGCTTTTCCATCTCAAATTTTATTCTGCGAGATAAGCGTTACTAGCTGCTTTCCGAGATAAAAGGGTTTTGCTAGTTGGTGTTGCGCTGCATGCATTAGCGTTGTTATAGCTACAAGGGAGTTCGCGTATTTGTTTCTGTGTTTTCGTATTTCTAGAATGGATTCTAACTCAGCGATTCTTAATACTGCCTTGGCTTTTCTGCTATTCTTTCTTGTCTCGGGCATACAATTAGCACAGCTAATAATCACAGGGGTTTCATTATTCCTAACTGCATCGTTAACATCACTAATCTTTGTCTTCTTAATAATAATGATGATATGATCAACATTATCGTTAAGCGAAATAGTCTCCTTTACCTCTTAATAACAACATACACTGAAGGACAAAGAACATAATCTACTAGGGGAAGGGAGACGTTATCGTCATTGCTAAATCTAAATGTTGAAAGTAAGTGGATCATAGGCTTCAGTGTAGGATGAGAACAGGTCTCATTGCGTACGTGTTTATTGATTTGTGTGTGTGTGTGTGTGTGTGTGTGTGTGTGTGTGTGTGTGTGTGTGTGTGTGTGTGTGTGTGTGTGTGTGTGTGTGTGTGTGTGTAAGTGGAATTGTACGTTTGTGTTCGTGTTATTTTAATTGCGTGTGTTTATATGTGCTACGGGTGTACTTGTTTACTTGTGAAAGAGATTTTACGCCACTGCTTTCACACCTTAGCCAGAGATACGAAAGGATTGCGCAAGCTTAATTAACTGGGAAAGTTAAGTGTGCAACGAAGTTAATGGATTTTTGCAACTGGTGTAAAGGCGAGGATTAAGGAAGGCTGCCCGAGGAAAATGTTTAAAGAACTTGGGAAGCCTCGAGGTTAACTCACCAAATTGTGCCCGAAGTAAACAGGAGAGACCCTTTTGACCGAGAGGCCGAGAGTTTGTGGAGATAATACTACGTGGGGAAGGGTGCGAGCGGAAGAGTGAGGCTCAGAGTTTTGGAGTACTAGTATAAAAATGATTAACGATCTACTCTACACTAGGAAATACACTATACACAAAGAAATAGTCAAAATGCTTCCGACATTTTTTTTTTACGGCCTATGCTTTAAGGAAGGTCTATGTTATAAGGATTCAAAGTAGTAATAAAAATAAATATAACCCGAAGGATGAGCCAGAGGGTTCAAAGCGCCAACGGCAACACTCCCCCGACGTCTGCTTTCACTCCTTCGTCAGAACTTCTGCAAACTTATCCCTCCGCTGAGTACTTCATATCTCCTTCGAGTTTGGTAAAGGAGTTTCCAGCCTACGATTTCGAAATGGTTCTTTGGAAGTCGCCTTTGCTCTATAGTTAACTTCATGAACTTCTCTCTGTATCCAAATG
>BOPN01000383.1:7500-12500 GCA_017312705.2 Penaeus japonicus
TTCTGTAGTGTCAGATGTGTCAAGTTAATATGGTAACCCATTCTAGTAGAGACGTGAATGTGCATTAATTAAATGAAGAAATATCCATTATGTTAAGAAGTTGTTAGTATTAACTTGTTAAAATCTCGCGAGAAATTTGTTCCTGCTAGATAAGACGATTTAAAAGTTGCTGGTCAGTCTTGAGATTAATAAAGAATGGTGGCTGATATTTTTTTTCTATGATTCTGTTAACTGGAAATTTACTGTTTTAAACGCTGTTGACGCCACAATAAGAAAATTAATGTTAATGATGTGCAGCGTACAATGTATTTTGTTTTGATACGTATGCATATATTTATTATACACTGTAAATAAACAGCTATATGGTGAATATTATAAGATAATGATACAACACAGGAAAACAAAAACGAACAAATTTAAGAGAAATCCAATATCCAGGAAAATGCAAGCAATATTTTTTTTTGACCAACTGGAACCCGGTTTGTACGTACAATCAGTTCACTTAAGCCGGGTATCTGTAGCCTAACGAAACTTCACTTTTTTTTATGAAGTACCATTTTCGAGAAATGTTGGGTTGGGATAGTTGCTGTGTGAAACTTTATATGAACTGGGAATGTATCATTTGATATTCTTTTCACAGTGTCAGTGGCTTACGGATGGGGAAAGATAGAATTTTTCTCTTCACTTGTTATATGATTCAATTATATGCATTTGTGTATTGTGGAAAGTTATATTCTACCATATTATAAATGTTCTATAATTATGGCATTATATAACAGCAACGTGTTTTTTTTCTTCTTTTTATATACACTTTCACTACGAAAACATTCACTACGAAAACATTTTAATGAAAAATAACTTCCCATTCAACCAGTTCCTCTCCCGCCAACTACAGTAAAAGTCACATTATTATACAGATGGTTTTAAACGTAGGTCTGGCAGCGCAGAGACCAATGCCGAAAGTACGACAACATGAAATTTTGTCTTTGCTTCCGTATTTGAACGAAGCAATCAGAGCAAGTCGCCACTTTTCGTTACGTTTATCTAACAGGTTTCTCTAATGAAAAAATGTTGAATGATCAAAGCACAGTTTCGAAGTTCTTTAGACTAGACTGATAGAGTGTAGAATTTATTGATAAAGTTGATTCAGAATGGCGAAAAGTGCAATTTGTCATATATTTTCGATATTTTTGTTTTGGTGTACAGTTACCAATTTAGGTTTTGATTTGCTCTAGAGGGATATAGTTTCAAAAAGAAGGAATTTAATAACGTATACATACATTATAATCTTAAATCATACTAGAACAAATCAACACTTTATTTTACTTGGCTAAGATATTTAAGTGATTGCAACAACAATAGAATTAAAATAAAATAAAACATTGGTATCATTTAGTCCTACTCACCCCTGTATTGAGCATATTAGCGTCCGTGGGCCCCTGAATGAGCATAACCACTCTACCCTCAGCGATACCTGGAAGTTTGCGAGTTTAGCGATTCCTCAAGTATTTAATTATCCAAAACACCTCTTGCCAACGACAATTTACCCGTCTGTAGATAGCGATGACACTGCCACACATGCAAAAGAGGGTTAAAACTGTGACTTGAAGACAGGATGTATTTAAGAAGTAAACAATCATAAAAAAAATGATGTGAAGTGACCCGATAACAGAAGTCTTCATCACGAGCCCAACGATCTGAAAGGAGCTAAGAGGTGGCCGATCTTTTTAAAACGAAGTTCTTGTTTTCGTATGGACTTCATTTAATCGATAAAGGAAAGAAAAAGAATTAGAAGTCCTATACCGTGATGGCAGCTAACGGTGTGAGCAACGGTGTACAGAGAAGAAGAATGTTGGTGAGTAAACTATTTGCTTTAAAAAAAAGTGTTTGTTCGTCCCAAAGAGGAACTTTTACCTATGGACAGGTAGAAACAGGTAAACTAGGAGTGAATGCATTAGAGTCATGCATTGTGGAACAAGTTTTTTCCCCTTTCGAGTGCATGGGAAAACTAGAGCGATATATATTTTTGTAATTATTTACAAGTTCTGTCTTGATATTTTATTTTGTCTTTGTCGTTATTTCTTCGGAAAGGGACTGGATTGCTTTTCAGATGTCGAAGAAGTTTAGTATATATTGCCCTTTCTCGTTAAGGCTTACGTTTTCTATGACAGTTTTGTGTTTTTTGTTTTTCTGAAAACCTGGTGTGATGTATATTTGCCTTTGGGTATTTATTGAATTCATGTTTTATAACCTGCTTTTATATGCATTCTGATAGAATTATTATTGTGTTTGATTTAACTTTTTTGGAGGTTAGGTTCATGTCGATTTATGCTTGATTCTGCTTTTAGTTGCGGAGAAAGTGACACTGTATAAGTTTGCAAATATATATATATATATATATATATATATATATATATATATATATATATGTATGTATATATATGTATGTATATATATGTATGTATATATGTATTGTGTATATATTATATGTATATGTATATATAATCACACACACAAACACACACATATACAAATATATATATATATTATATATATATATATATGTATATACAATATATATATATATATATATATATGTATGTATATACATATATATGTATGTATATATATAAATATATTTTATATATATTCATTACTGTTCTCCTATCTTCCGATCTTCCATTCGTCCTACCCTGCATGGCGTAACCTATGTTACACCATACTTCAAAGATGCAAGCTATGAATTGTCTTAATAAACTTGTCAAAGTCAAAGTCTAGTCCTACTCCGTCTTCATCTGCCTCCCATTTTCTTTATCGGCAAACAGTACATTCCACGCGTTCTCTGTATTTTCTCTTTCATCTTTGCTTTTACTTCCTCTCTCTTTCTTTTTTTTCTTCTCCCTCTCTCTGTCTCACACACCTTTCTCCGCTCACACACACGCACACACACACACACACACACATACATCGAAACACTCGGTATGTAACGGTAAACCCCAGAATTGTGTCAATCCACGAATCGTACACTAACGCAGCGACAGACATAACAATCCTAGGTAGCCAGCTAGCGGTTCCTTCATTTACCTTACCCACCCCACCCCACCCACCCCCATCCCTAATCGACGGTCTTTCCCTCTGACTCTAATTACCGAGGGTAACTCAGCAGTTGTAAAGTCCTAACGCCTTAATTACATTCACCTGGAGGAGGTAAGAACAGGTGAGATGCCCGTTGTAGATGAAGGAACGTTATTTCTAACCTGATCCGTGACGGTGGCCACTACTATGTACCCTATGGAGTGGCCAAGGACTTTTGTGTCACCTTTTTTATGCATCGGTGTGGGGTGGATGGGACGAGGGAGGGAAGAAAAAGTCGGAACAGGGAGGTGGTTAGAGGGAGATGGGAGGTACCTCGGAAAGTGGGAGGTAGGAGGTGGGTGGTGAGTGGTGGGAGGTGGGTGGTGGGAGGTGGGAGGAGGGAGGAGGAAGGAGGATAGTGGAGAGGGTGGTAAAGTTTTTAGGCTGAGATGAGCAGGTAGGAACGGGATAGTGTAGCTGTATATTTACAGTTCAATTACTACAATTATAAAGTGAGTTTAAGGCAAGAGAGGAAGAAGAAAAAGGGAAGGAGGAGTAAAAGAAGGAGAAGGGGAGTGAAGGTGAGCAGGAAAAGAAGAAAGAGGAGAAGAAGAAGGTGAAGATGAAGGAAAAAGAAAAGGAAAAGGATCGGGGGATGAGGAGAAGAGAGAGAATGGTGATGGGGGAAGGAGAGATGAAGGGTAGAAGATACGAAAGAAAGAGAGTGAAATAAAGAGGAGGGAAGGGAGAGGATGAGTGATATATGAATGGAAGATGAGTAACAACTTTCAGGTCATGTTGAAGTTTGAAAATTTCCGCAAAACACGTGTAAATCCAAGGCAATTTATAAAAAAAAACTAGTTATAGACGCTTTTCCTCTAAAAAAAAAGAAAAAAAAGACGTCGAAGTAACACAAACAAAATCTCACTCAGCAAGGCTGTAATTATCTCCAATTAAAAGTCACACAGCACCAAGAAGGCGAACTAGGGCTTGTTGGTCACGCACGTGCACCAGAGACATTCCATCGGCCATCAGAACTTGGTCCTGGAAGAAGGTCGATTCCTTTCACGTTCGTTGTGCAGTGGATTAAAGCCCCCCTCCCCCCTCCCTCCCCCTCCTCCAACCACACACACGCCCAATCCAACAATTCCTATACCTGTCCCTTGCCCCTTCTCTCTCTCCTTCTCTTCCTTCTCTAGTCTCGCTATCTTATTCTTTATCATAATTTTTGTTTTTAATCACTGTACCCACTCCCTTATAGCTTCTCCCTTCCTGTCTCTAATTACTTTGTTTTTCTCCATCTCTTATCTCACCCCCCCCCCCTCAACCTTTCCGTTCTCCTTCTTATCACCGCCCATCCTCCCTTATCCTCACCCCTTTCTAGCTTCTTCGTCTCCCATACCTCCCCCTTCTTCTATTCCTCCGTCGCTTTCCCGCCCTCTACCTCTCTTTTCCCTCTTCCCTCCCCTCTCTCTTCTTACGTATTCTCAGCCCCCCCCTATACCCTCTTCTACTTTCTTCTTCACATCCCTTCAGTCCCCTTCTCCCTCCTCCTCCCCCCCTCTACACCCTCTGCCCCCTACACCAGAGCCTTCGGTGATTCATAAACCCGTGAAGATCCAAACGTGCCACGGGGTATTGCGTCCGCGATTTGGTACGGCTTGTAGAGTCTCATTCTTCGGGTTGTTGTTGTTATTGTCTTTTATTGTTCTTGTCGTCATATACTGATTGTTATTATTGTTATTTTTGTTATCATTACTATTACTGTTATGATGATTATGATGATAATGATGATTATTATGATTATTATCATTACTATTACTATCATCATCAACATCAACACCATCATTATCATCATCACCATTATCATTATTATCATCATCATCATCATCATCATCATCATCATCATCATCATCACCATCAAT
>BOPN01000383.1:32500-42500 GCA_017312705.2 Penaeus japonicus
TCTCTCCCGCTTACTGTCTCCTCCAGTGGCTGTGATCTACCCCCTCCCACCCAAGTTAGTCAGGTTCTTTCGCCTTGTTATGCAAAAGAATTGTTAAAGAGCACAGGGAGTGATGACCTCAGAATACCTCGTAGCTGACCCCGTGATGCGCTCGGTCACAAGACCTTAAGTGTCGCGACGTGACTCGAGTCGGACTGGTGGGGCTTTTGTGCGAGTGCTTCCAACGTGTCGGTGGAGCCCGCGGCGAGGATTAGCCGCGTCGGACCTGCGTGCATGAAATAGTCCGTCAGGAGATGTGAAGCGCGGGGAACAATGCGAGGTCAAGGCTAGCAGTGGGGGAGGGCTACCGAGTGAGGCGGGGAGCGAGCGAGCGGGCGAGCGACAGCGAGGCCTTGTGGATAGAATCAGGAACACGTTGGTCATGCCCCGCCGCGAACGCGAGGCGTATAGTCTCTCCCGCCGCTGCTCAACACGCGCCTTCAGCAAGTGATGAGCACCGATATTGGCCACACCAACACACACCCTTCAGCCAGTGGAGCGTTCAGTGCTGGTGCTGCTGCGTGGCCGATTGCGACTCAAGGATATTTAGTGACGCAAGACTCGCTGGAAACTGGTACCGGCGGCGTACTCTGTCAGGAATCGTCCTTCTCCGACAGTCTGGAGGAAAGCAGCGCCAGTGATAGTTTGTTTTGCCACAACGGCAGTGTGTCCGATATCCATTCGCCAGATACTGGGAACGAGTTTAGTGACAGTCTGGAAGAGTCCGGTAGTGACTCTGATTTGACTGAGTACGTCGAAAGTGATTCAGATTCGTTTTATTCGATTCACTCGAACCTGACGACTCGTGGTGGTGACAGTAGCTTTTCGCTCGAAGAGACCGAATACCTCAGTGAAACTACCTTGTACAATTCGGCCCAGTCCATCCAGCCTGCTTTAGCGTCCAGCACCTCTTCCTTCGGGAGTTTTGACACTCCGCGGTCCGAGCTGAGCCTAGCGAGCGTTCCCGGCCATCGCAACAGTTTTTGTACACAAGCCAACCACCAGCGGCGATCTCTCGAGGCGCGGTCAGTGAGCGAGTCGTCCTGGGAGTACGCTAGCTGCCCCGACCTCCTGCACACGCAGCTAAGCCTCACCTCGCCTCCTCCCGACCGCAACCGCAAGCCCTTCGTGGCATCGGCTTCCCACGCTTACCATCTCAGAGGAAGAAGGGCGCCACGCTTGTCTCAAGGAAGAACCTCTGCGGTGAATTCGGACAGCATGAGTACTATCGACGGCGCTCCCTCCCCCAAGCTGGGCGAAGATGGGGAGAAGAAGAAGAAGGGACTTATGTCTTCCTTCCGTAAGAGCCGCAAGACGAGCAGGAAGCTCCGTCTGCAGAAGAAAGCGGGCGACACCGACAGCATCTCGTCTTCGGTGTCGGCCGTGACCAGCGACGGCGAGCCGGAGATGTGCGACTCGGAGGCGAGCGCCCCCAACAGCCCCCTCCCCGTGAAGAGCGATTTCATCGAGGCGCCGAAGGACGACGACAAGGGCGAGGACGCCACGGACAATCTCGACAGCCACCAGGCCACCCACGAGAGGCTCAACGGCTCCTCGTCCCCCAAGGACTCCGCCACCAGCAGCATGAACTCCTCGCCGGCCGTCACCAAAAAGCTGAATGACGCAAAGAAACCCTCTGACGAGAAAGAGGAGAGGAAGAAGGAGAAGAGCAAGTTTGGCTTCTTGTCTCGCAAGGAAAGTAAGAAGCTAAAGGCCGATCAGAAGGCTTCTGCAGAGCCCGTTCTCAGCGAGGCCTCACCCATCACCACTGACCCCGATACAACTTCCCAGTCCTCGAGTATCAAGGATGAGGATAAGAAAGAAGATGGGAAAGACGAGGCCGAGGACGAGATCGCTGTTCCTCCGCCGGATTCCTCCGCCGAGGCCCCCGAGAACACTGGCGCCGCCGTCTCCCCGCCCGCCGAGGCCCTCGAGAACACTGGCGCTGCCTCCTCCCCGCCCGCCGAGGCCCTCGAGAACACTGGCGCCGCCTCCCCCCCGCCCGCCGAGACGCGGAGCTCGTCCTTCCGCTCGTACATCTCCTCCGTTCAGTTTGTCAAGAACTGGACAGGAAGCAGCGATGCCAAAGGCAGTGTGGATGTTCCCGATTCCAGGGACGCAAAGCCGGCCAAGCCAGCGACTGCCGAGGAGAATGACACCAAGAAGACGACGACGCCCAAGTCTCCATCGAACGAGGTAACTTCCAAGCGAAGGACGACTGTCACCATTGTTTCCAAGCAGAAAGAGTCTCCCCAGCTTAGGCACTCCCCTGCCAGCAGCAGGCGTGTTCGTGCAGTGGCTTCCTCCCCTACTCTATCATCTTCCTCTTCTTCCTCCAAGGTGACCTTCAGGGCTGCTTCCATGGGCAGCCCCGTCGCCAAAGGCTCCTCGGGCTTCAGATCTCCCACTTCTATGCTTCGTAAGGTTCCCCCCGCTAACACTATGTCTTCCTCCGCGAGTGACCCTCTTCTGTCCAAGACAAAGAAGGGCGTCCAGTCGCCAAAGCAGGACAAGCCTCCGCCACCGCCGCCGCCGCTCACCGTCACTCCTCCCGAGGAGAGCGTCGGCCGCGCCGCTAACCAGCCTGCGGCGGAGGTGGCGAGGGCCACTCCGCCGTCGAGCCCCGAGGGTCACGACCGCGACGCCCGGGAGACTCCCGAGGGCGATCGGGCCGACGCCGACCAACACCAACGGCTATTGGAGTCGTCTGGGCAGACGGCCGAGTCGTGGGTAGGGTTTGTGCCTAAGTTAGATCGTCGTCGAGTAGTCACTCCCCTGTTAGCGCCCTTGCCCCTCCCTGCTTGCCTCGTCTTCCTGAAGTAGGTCTCAGGCGATAGTGTATGCCACCTCATCTCCCTGTTGCCTTACGCAAGCTTTGTATAATATGCACACCGGGTAATGATATCCTGTTGTGATGGTCGCAAGTGATTAAATTTTCTTTTATCGCGGTATCTGATATGTGGGCTCAAATGTTGCATTTCTGTGTATATAATCGACAATCAGAATCGCCTTCTTATGTGATTAAGAGCGGCGTGTAAATACCAGTATTCAGTTCCATAGGCCTGAGTATGTAGATACCTAGACCTATTCCTTTTGTTACTTCTAGCGATTATTATTATTTGTGTGTCGTCATTGCGTCATTCAGTGAAACAGGGTTCAGAGGAAGAGTGAGATAACAGGTAACAAGAGAGGTTCATGTGACGGAGAGAAGAGGAGGAGGAGGAGGAGGAGGAGAAGAAGAAGAAGAAGAAGAAGAAGAAGAAGAAGAAGAAGAAGAAGAAGGAGGAGGAGAAGAAGAAGAAGAAGAAGAAGAAGAAGAAGAAGAAGAAGAAGAAGAAGAAGAAGAAGAAGAAGGGGATGGGGGTGATGGAGGTGGAGGAAGAAGAAGGGGAGGAGTGGGATAAGGTGGAGGAAAAGATGAGGAACAAGACGATAACGGCAGACGAAAATGTAGATGAAGAAGAGGAAGAAGAAAAAAGAAGAAGAAGAAGAAGACAAAGTAAAGGAAGAAAATCAAGAAGAAGAATAGGAAGAAAAAGAAAATAAAGAAGAAGAGAGAAACGGAAAAAAGAAGAAACAGAAGAAGAAGAAAGAAACAGAAGAGGACGAAATAAATAAGGAGAAGAGGTAGAAGAAGAAAATAAAAAAGAAGAAGAAGAGGAAGAAAAGGAAGAAGAAGAAAGAAACAGAAAAAAAGAAGAAACAGAAGAAGAAGAAAATAAACAAGGAGGAGAAGAAGATGAAGAAGAAAATAAAGAAGAAGAAAAAGAAGAAAAAGAAGAAGAAGAAGAAGAAGAAGAAAGAAACAGAAAAAAAGAAGAAACAGAAGAAGAAGAAGAAGAAGAAAGAAACAGAAAAAAGAAGAAACAGAAGAAGAAGAAGAAGAAAGAAACAGAAAAAAAGAAGAAACAGAAGAAGAAGAAGAAGAAGAAAGAAACAGAAAAAAGAAGAAACAGAAGAAGAAGAAGAAGAAGAAGAAAGAACAAGAAAAAAAAGAAGAAACAGAAGAAGAAGAAGAAGAAAGAAACAGAAAAAGGAAGAAACAGAAGAAGAAGAAGAAGAAAGAAACAGAAAAAAAAGAAGCAGAAGAAGAAGAAGAAGAAAATAAATAAGGAGGAGAGGAAGATGAAGAAGAAAATAAAGAAGAAGAAGAGGAAATAGAATCAGAAAATAAAGAAGAAGAAAAGGAAGAAGAAGAAGAAGAAAGAATCAGAAAAAGAAGAAACAGAAGAAGAAGAAGAAAGAAAGAAACAGAAAAAGAAGAAGCAGAAGAAGAAGAAGAAGAAGAAGAAAGAAACAGAAAAAAACAGAAGAAGAAAAAGAAGAAAGAAACAGAAAAAGAAGAAACAGAAGAAGAAGAAGAAGAAGAAAGAAATAGAAAAAAGAAGAAACAGAAGAAGAAGAAGAAGAAGAAAGAAACAGAAAAAGAAGAAACAGAAGAAGAAGAAGAAAAAAAAGAAACAGAAAAAAGAAGAAACAGAAGAAGAAGAAGAAAGAAACAGAAAAAAAGAAGAAAGAGAAGAAGAAGTAAGAAAAAGAAAAAGAAGAAACAGAAGAAGAAGAAGAAAATAAATAAGGAGGAGAGGAAGATGAAGAAGAAAATAAAGAAGAAGAAGAGGAAATAAAATAAGAAAATAAAGAAGAAGAAAAGGAAGAAGAAGAAGAAGAAGAAAGAAACAGAAAAAGAAGAAACAGAAGAAGAAGAAGAAGAAAGAAAAAAAAAGAAAAAAAAGAAACAGAAGAAGAAGAAGAAAGAAAAAAAAGAAAAAAAGAAACAAAAGAAGGAGAAGAAGAAGAAGAAAATAAAGAACAAGAAGAAGAGGAAGAAGAAGAAGAAAATCACAAGGCTATTAAGAGGACATGTAAATCCCCGCAGACTGTAGAATGAATAGCGGGAACCATGAATACGTAATGACTTGGGAGAAAATTAATATGCTTGCTTTTGTGTGCGTTTGTGTGTTTAAGAAAAAAACAGCATTAGAACGATCATTGTGCAATGAACCACCAGGACGACAATGAAAACGATAAAAATACAAAAGAATGAGAGTCGGGAGCAGCAAATATTTTACACAAGTCATACATTATTTAGTTTCTTTAATGGCTGTGCACGCAACATGTTCTATGCACCACGCCTGCCTTGTCCCGCGAAGGTTCAGTGTCTGGCCAATCCGTGCGGTCTGTGAATATTGTTACATTTGGGTGATTATTGGCTGTGCAGAAGAAAAAATCTGAGAAAAAAGGACTGCGGTTTGGCAGCTGAGTATATTTTACTTGTATTGTTTTTTTTTCTTCTTCTTCTTCTTCGTTCTTGCTTTGGTTTCTTTGTGTGTTTTTTTTGTACCTTCCCTTATGTAATGTCCTTTTTTACCATTCATTTCTCTCTCTCTCTCTCTCTCTCTCTCTCTCTCTCTCTCTCTCTCTCTCTCTCTCTCTCTCTCTCTTTCTATCTGTCTCTGTCTCTTTCTCTTTCATGTTTGTCTGTCTCTCTTCGTCCTTCACATCCTCCTCCCCATCCTCCTTACTCCCATCCTTCCCTCCCTCCCCCTCTCTCTCTGTCTCTTTCTCTTTCTATGTCTATCTGCTAGTATTTCTCTTTCTCCCTTACATTCTCCTCCCCACCTCCCTTCCTCCTCCCTCTCTGTCTCTGTCTATGTCTTTCAGTCTCTCTCTTTCTCCCTCACATTCTCCTCCCCCCACCCTCCCTTCACTCCCTCCCTCTGTCTCTGTCTGTCCAGTCTCTCTCTTTCTCCCTCATTCTCCTCCCCACCTCCTTCCTCCCTCCCTCTCTGTCTCTGTCTGTCTGTCTCTCTCTTTCTCCCCTCCATTCTCCTCCCCACCTCCTTCCTCCCTCCCTCTCTCTGTCTCTGTCTGTCAGTCTCTCTCTTTCTCCCTCACATTCTCCTCCCCACCTCCTTCACTCCCTCCCTCTCTGTCTCTATGTCAGTCAGTCTCTCTCTTTCTCCCTCACATTCTCCTCCCCCACCTCCTTACTCCACTCCCACTCTCTGTCTATGTCTTTCAGTCTCTCTCTTTCTCCCTCACATTCTCCTCCCCACCTCCTTCACTCCCTCCCTCTCTGTCTCTGTCTGTCAGTCTCTCTCTTTCTCCCTCACATTCTCACTCCCCCACCTCCTTCACTCCCTCCCTCTCTGTCTATGTCTGTCAGTCTCTCTCTTTCTCCCTCACATTCTCCTCCCCACCCTCCCCTTCCTCCCTCCCTCTCTGTCTATGTCTGTCAGTCTCTCTCTTTCTCCCTCACATTCTCCTCCCCACCTCCTTCACTCCCTCCCTCTCTGTCTATGTCTGTCAGTCTCTCTCTTTCTCCCTCACATTCTCCCCCCCCCACCTCCTTCCCCTCCCTCCCTCTCTGTCTCTATGTCAGTCAGTCTCTCTCTTTCTCCCTCACATTCTCCCCCCCCACCTCCTTCCTCCTCCCTCTCTCTGTCTCTGTCTGTCAGTCTCTCTCTGCTCCCTCACATTCTCCCACTCCCCCACCTCCTTCCTCCCTCCCTCTCTGTCTCTATGTCCAGTCAGTCTCTCTCTTTCTCCCTCCTTCTCCCCCACCTCCCTTCCTCCCTCCCTCTCTGTCTCTATGTCAGTCAGTCTCTCTCTTTCTCCCTCACATTCTCCCCCCCCACCTCCTTCACTCCCTCCCTCTCTGTCTCTGTCTGTCAGTCTCTCTCTTTCTCCCTCACATTCTCCTCCCCACCCTCCTTCCTCCCACTCCCTCTCTGTCTCTGTCTGTCAGTCTCTCTCTTTCTCCCTCACATTCTCCTCCCCACCTCCTTCACTCCCTCCCTCTCTGTCTCTATGTCAGTCAGTCTCTCTCTTTCTCCCTCACATTCTCCTCCCCACCTCCTTCCTCCCTCCTCTCTGTCTATGTCTTTCAGTCTCTCTCTTTCTCCCTCACATTCTCCTCCCCCCCTCCTTCACTCCCTCCCTCTCTGTCTCTGTCTGTCAGTCTCTCTCTTTCTCCCTCACATTCTCCTCCCCACCTCCTTCACTCCCTCCCTCTCTGTCTCTGTCTGTCAGTCTCTCTCTTTCTCCCTCACATTCTCCTCCCCACCTCCTTCACTCCCTCCCTCTCTGTCTATGTCTGTCAGTCTCTCTCTTTCTCCCTCACATTCTCCTCCCCACCTCCTTCACTCCCTCCCTCTCTGTCTCTGTCTATGTCTTTCTGTGTGTGTGTGTGTGTGTGTGTGTGTGTGTGTGTGTGTGTGTGTGTGTGTGTGTGTGTGTGTGTGTCTGTGTGTGTGTGTCTGTGTGTGTGTGTGTGTGTATGTGTGTGTGTGTGTGTGTGTGTGTATACACACACACACACACACACACACACACACATATATATATATACATAAACACACATTCCATCGCAAGAGAGCGTGATTAGAAGCGTAGAATAAGGCCAGAGAGATGCAGGCGTCCCAGCATGAGAAATAGGTGGTTTACAAGAGCCTACGTAGTGTTGAGGCCACAGGGTGCGTGTTGTGAGCGCGTGGAGGTAACGTAGTAAGGATGAAGATGTAGTTTGTGCTTTGTAAGGCTTCGCGAGAGTCTTGGTGCTCAACATAGCTCCTCCGCCTGAAGAGAAACGGGCTAATCCCGCGAGGGGCCCTGTCTTTACGCGCCGTGGAATGCTGTTGCTGTTGCTGCGTCAACCCATACCTGTTGGCGGGGTCGCTGTACTTTTATGTATGGTGGATGGCGCATCGTGGGATATGCAGAAACTCGTATATGTCGGGAGAACGAGGGCAAGAGCGGGGGACGAGAATGAGAACGAGAATGAGAATGAGAATGAGAAGGGGAATGGGAATGAGAACGAAAACGAGAATGAGAATGAGAACGAGAACGAAAACGAGAATGAGAATGAGAACGAGAAGAGGAACGGGAACGGAAACAGGAATGAGAACGGGAGCGAAAACGAAAACGAGAAAGATTAATTACATGAAAGTAGAAAAAAACAGCATTAGAACGATCATTGTGCAATGAACCACCAGGACGACAATGAAAACGATAAAAATACAAAAGAATGAGAGTCGGGAGCAGCAAATATTTTACACAAGTCATACATTATTTAGTTTCTTTAATGGCACAGTCACGCAACATGTTCTATGCACCACGCCTGCCTTGTCCCGCGAAGGTTCAGTGTCTGGCCAATCCGTGCGGTCTGTGAATATTGTTACATTTGGGTGATTATTGGCTGTGCAGAAGAAAAAATCTGAGAAAAAAGGACTGCGGTTTGGCAGCTGAGTATATTTTACTTGTATTGTTTTTTTTTCTTCTTCTTCTTCTTCGTTCTTGCTTTGGTTTCTTTGTGTGTTTTTTTTTGTACCTTCCCTTATGTAATGTCCTTTTTTACCATTCATTTCTCTCTCTCTCTCTCTCTCTCTCTCTCTCTTTCTCTCTCTTTCTATCTGTCTCTGTCTCTTTCTGTTTCATGTTTGTCTGTCTCTCTTCGTCCTTCACGTCCTCCTCCCCTTCCTCCTTACTCCCATCTTTCCCTCCCTCCCTCCCCCTCTCTCTCTGTCTCTTTCTCTTTCTATGTCTATCTGCTAGTATTTCTCTTTCTCCCTCACATTCTCCTCCCCCCCCTCCTTCACTCCCTCCCTCTCTGTCTATGTCTATGTCTGTCAGTCTCTCTCTTTCTCCCTCACATTCTCCTCCCCACCTCCTTCACTCCCTCCCTCTCTGTCTCTGTCTATGTCTGTCAGTCTCTCTCTTTCTCCCTCACATCCTCATCCCCTCCCTCCCTCCCTCCCTCCTTCCCACCCTCCCAATCTCCCTCCCTCCCTCCCTTCTTCCCTCCCTCCCTCCCTTCTTCCCTCCCTCTCGCCTTCCATCCCTCCCTCCACCATAATCATCTCCGTACACAGTCACAAGGCAAAGGTGTCCGAAGTCAGCGGTGTTGTTTCGATGATCACATTTCAACCTGTTACTGAATCTCCTTATCCGTTCCTGCACATATTTGATGTTTGTCTGTTACTTTTTTTTTTGTTTTGTTTTTGTTTCGTATTTCACTCAGCGTTGTTGTTTTTTGTGTGTATATTTTTGTATTTGTTTTAGTTTTGGTATTGTTTTTTTCTTTTTCTTTTTCTTGATATTTGGTTTTTAACATGCATCTGATTTCTCTTCTCTTTATGTGTGTTTGTGTGTGTGTGTGTGTGTATGTGTGTGTGTGTGTAACCTGCAACGTGGTTTCCATTATCACAAGCACAAACACAATAACGTGAAGGAAACATAATGAAATGTGGTAGAGTTTGGTTTCATTGTTTTTATACGCCACTGTATTATGTGGCGCGTTCTGATCATAATTAGCTATTATTTTTATTAATTTAATTGTATATTTCTATATCTATATATAATGTTTTTTTCTTTCTAGTTTTGATGATTTCTACTAAAGAGGATGGTATTGATTTTAGAAAAAAAAAATAGATGAATGAATGAGTGAATCGATGATAACTTTATTAATTGTAGATTAAGGAATCAGTGAAAATCTTAACCGGTAAGGAGGAGGAGGTGGAGGCGCAAGAGGAGGAGGAAGAAGAAGAAGAAGAAGAAGAAGAAGAAGAAGAAGAAGAAGAAGAAGAAGAAGAAGAAGAAGAAGAAGAAGAAGAAGAAGAAGCAGAAGCAGAATTAGAAGGAGAAAGAGAAAGAGAAAGAGGAGGAGGAGGAGGAGGAGGAGGAGGAGGAGGAGGAGGAGGAGGAGGAGGAGGAGGAGGAGGAGAAGAAGAAGAAGAAGAAGAAGAAGAAGGAGAAGAAGAAGAAGAAGAAGAAGAAGAAGAAGAAGAAGAAGAAGAAGAAGGAGGAGAAAAAGAATAATAATAGAAGAAGAAAAAGTAAAGGAAGAAAAAACAATGAAAAAGAAGAAAAAAAGTGAGAATATGAACACGAATAAGAATACGATAAAGATGGTAATAACAACGACAACGAAGACGAGGAAGGCGATGATTCCGAAGATGATGTC
>BOPN01000383.1:45000-50000 GCA_017312705.2 Penaeus japonicus
GCGTTTCAGACGCAACGATTTTTCGCCGTCCACCGGAGACGGCTCGTAATCGTGCTTTTCAATAACATTAGCATCAATAAGCATTTTCATGCGCGGCGAGTACCAAGGACAACATAAAGCGGCGTTTTGGTGTCCACGGCGGACGGTGAAAAGTCGATGCGTCTGAAAGAAGCCTATGAAGAGTCGCGTGATCAGTGACAGACATCGTGGAAGTGCTGGCGAAATGTCTAAAAGGGGCCATGTTACAAGAACAGTTAGTCACTTCAGTCCTCCTCAGCCTCATTCTTTTCACCTTTTTGGGTTTCATTTACTTAGGGTTTGATGAAAGAAGTCTCCTTATAAGGGACGTTCCACGCGAGGTAAAAGTACATTAATGTTTTTTAAGCATCAGGTCCAAAACTACCCGTGTTTTTAAGTCAGAATTTCTCACGTAGACAAGCCTGTTGAAATATAAATATATATAGCTTTGGAACACACACACACACACACACACACACACACACACACACACACACACACACACACACACACACATCAAGAGAACGAGAGCGATTGAATAGAATAATTGTAGCAACAAGGTATGTCTAGAGAAACCATAGAAAACAAATGTATATTTTTTATCAGAGCATAGCATACTATCACAAATTATGACAATAGTTTTCTATTTCAATACTTTCATCTCACAACATACACACACACACAAAAAAAAAAAATAAATCCACAACACTTATAGACTCGCAATAAAAAAAAATATTTTCCTCTCCACGCAATTTCAGGCCAGGAGCGTTTTGGAAACATGACTCGGGTGTACTACAAGGAGGCCGTTGGAGCCTTCGTGGTTTTCGACGTGACTCGAGCTCAGACCTTCGATGCCGTCACCAAATGGAAGACGGATCTGGACACGAAAGTCACCCTTGCGGACGGCTCTCCCATCCCGGCGGTTCTGCTTGCTAATAAGGTGGGGATGGTGGACGAGCTTTTGCTCTTTCTTCTTATATTACCTTTTTTTGTTGTTATCTTCGTTTTCTTTATCGAATATCACTACTACTTATTCTACAAAAACTACTACTACCAAAACGACTCTAACGACTCAAATGTCCTACTATTATTACTATTGCTATTACTCCTACTAATACAACTATTTACAATTACTATTACTATTATTTACTTGTGCTACTACCTAGTACTATGACTATTATCACTGCTTATGTTGCCATGACTTCACTATTGCTGCTTCTTCTGTTTTTACTATTGTTACCAATATCACTTATATCACTAGATTATGAAATTCAGAACTCTGGTTTCTTGTGCAGTGTGTTCTTTCCTGAATGTTTATTTTTATTACAACATATTTATCATTCTTATATTACATAACATGATTTCCACTGCATTAAACAAGAATCGCTTCTATGCATTTGTTTGTGCATCTATATATCTATGCATTTATGTGTTACTTTATCTTATTTTATGTTTTATTCACGTGTTTCATATTAATTTGCGTATTCATTCATCTATTTATATGCGTTTGTGTCTGTGTATATATATATATTTCTTTACGTATTTATGTATCAATTTATTCATATTTTCCTTTACGTACATGCCTGTTTCTTGACAGTGTGACCAGCCTAAGGAAGGGGTCGTGAACAATCCTGCCCGAATGGACGACTACTGCCGAGAGCGAGGTTTCAGCGGATGGTTTGAAACCTCTGCCAAAGAGAACATTAACATCGACGAAGCATCACGATTTCTTGTTAACAAGGTAAAGAGGAAATATCATTTTTTGTTTTTTTCTTGGGGACTTATTCACGCTTTGGGAGTGGTGTGTCATGGTAGTGATTATGTGGTTGTTCTTTCCAGATTAGAATGAGTGCTTTGTAATACCTAGTTTATCATCAATGCATATTCAATAAACAACAGTACACTTCATGAATTTTGTATATATTATCTAGTGTATCATGGACACATAGCATTAGACGTTTAATGATTAGAATTCAAACATTCTGTAAACTAAAAATCGCATCTGTCCAACGTCACCAGATCCTAAGCAACGAAAAGCAGGGAATGATGATGACCGAATCCCTCGACACGGACAAGTTCTCCATCGACGGGAAACCTAATCCAACCGAGAAAGCCGGATGTCGATGCTAAAAGGAGTCAGACTGATGACTTCCCGCCCACTCGTAGAAGTACTGCCGCGTACATTCTAGAACTACTACAGTACTATGTACATTTCCATCCGCCAAGATGTGTCTGCCTCCGATGCAGGTAGTGAGGAATTGAGACAGTGTGTGTGTTTATGAATAAGATGCATTTGACGGTTGCAGAGAATATCACACTCATCCTTGTTAAGGAATAATAGGATGAGGGAGTGATCATATTATGACACTTGCATTGTGATGTGATAACCTTTTTTTTTGTCTTCTTAGTTTTTGTAATGGGAAGAAATATAATTATTTGGAGTTGATTAATAATACTCAATGAAATTAGGTGGAAATGAATGTAGGCAACCTGGGCATTGATGTGTTTTTGGCCGTGATGTGGATTTTAGACTTTGGTTTTTGTTTATTTATGTAAAAAAAAAAACATTTTTGAGTGGTTCCGTTGCACAAGATAAGTTGTTTTATCTTTACATTACACATTCCAGCTGAAAATTATACAATTCCAGACTTATTGAAGATATGTTTCTTTGAGTTTACAGGTGATGTTTTTGTTTTGATTTTCACTTCTTCAACTTTTATATAATTTCTTACAAATTTCTTTCTAGATGCTGTAACTGTACATAATTAGAGGATAATCATTTTGTATTAGACTATCACTATCTCTTTCTTTTTGTTTGCTTTCAAAAGTCACATTATAACTTCTATTTTAAAGGCTTGAAGCTCTGTCTTTGGGAGCTTTTGTGTTACCAAAGTAAACATAAGGTGTGAAAATCAGCCATATGCAATACTTAATTCTTATAATTCATTTGAAGAACAAAGAAGACAATATGCCTGATATATTTTCATGGACTACATTTAGGGGATCAGTTTGTATAGATTGTTGGAAAAAGCAGTTTTATTTTTTTTGAGACAACATACTGTTGTAAAAGTTTTTCTTTCTATTAAGTTATAAGAAACATGACCTAAAAATGGATTTAAAAAGAAATGGTCTATACTGCAGTTGTGCCATAGATTGAAGTAGAGTTAGGTACTCTTTCCATCCATTTTTTTACACTGAGCATCACAACAGGAGCTTATGCTGTGTATCTCTTGCTTTCTCATTTGAAAATATGAGAGTGTGAGGTTGAACTTTATATTGGGCAGTAGACTTCTGTTCATATCAATATAGTGCTTTCTGGACCAATTCCTGTGATACAATAATACTGTAAAGACTTAGTAGTGGTTCGTTTTTATGAATATGTTGATCTAGGAAAGATGGCATATTTTATTTGTCTTTCTTTCCTTATATAGAAGTGGTTATATGGAAAATACCAATTACACTGGAATGTATTAAAACTGTTTGACTAGATCTGTGTAGAAAAATAGTTGATGTAGAAAGGGAAAGATGCATTTTTTTGTTATGTCTTGTGGTGCTTTGTAACCATAGATTGGATTTTTTTCCTTTACATATTTTTATTCATTTTTTTTTTATATAGGAAAAATACCACGCTTCAGAGATGCATTAACTTGGAAACATGAACATTCATTGAAAATTAATCCAACAAAGTGACTTGATTTCACATAGTTTATCTTATATAAATGGATATTTGATGCATTTTTTTCAAAAGTATGTTTATTGTATATCATTTTATGGATTTTAAAAACCTTAAGTTTAGTGTCCATATCTTTACATATGAATTGAAATGTATCATGACTGCATTGACATTACTTTTGGTCTTCCACTGAATATATAAAGCAGACTGAATGTACAAGAAATTCTTCATGATAAGAATAATGATATGTACAGTATATATGTTACAAAATAGATGTAGCCAAAAATGATGTCCACAGTTAAAGAAATCCATTGCTCACCCAGTCACATTTTATGTACAGTATCTCACATTATCTATTTTCATGTTACTGTATTTAGTTTTGCAGATAAATTAAGGCCCGTCCTAATGTATAGAAATACAAGCATGTAGTAAATGAATAGCTGGTCCATGTATTATAAGATAACACCAAGTTATATATGTTTGTGTATATATATACATATATATATATATATATATATATATATATATATAAATATATTTATATTTATATATAAATATATATGGATATAAATATATATAAAAATACATACATACATACACACATATGTATATATATATATATATATATATATATATATATATATATATATATATATATACACACACACACACACACACACACACACACACACACACACACACACACACACACACACACACACACACACACACACACACACACACACACACACATTTGCTTTTGAGCAGTTTATAGGGAAAATTGTGTTCAACTGTTAACATGTTAGGAAGAACATTTATTTATTCAGATGAAATGAGAATTACTATCTTTTGGTCATACCATATTTTGTAGTTAGATTTTAAGATATGTACGTGAATATTAAACACATGGTCGAAAATTGTTACCATAAACATTGGTTATTGTTTGTGTATTTTGGTTGGTTCTATACAAAAAAGAGACCTTTTATTTCGACACGATTCCATATATATTTTTTCTGATGATTTAGAATGCATTATATATTTATCTCGTAATCACTTTTACTCAGATGGTGGAGAAAGTTACGAATCACAGTCTACTTGTTATATTTTGTTATTATTTCCATACATTAATGTTAAAAGAGGTTTTATTAGCATATGTGTTCAAAACTGCATTGATTGTAAACTACAAAAAATAATAACTCATCAGGAATAAGTAATTAATTAATCGTATTGAGGTTCATAAGGAAAGGATATTCCTGTATGAAGTGCAAAATATATAATTGAAGTCCCAAAAAATGAGCAAAATAAATAA
>BOPN01000383.1:57500-60000 GCA_017312705.2 Penaeus japonicus
ACATAGAATATACCTGTGACGTGAGAATATTTCTAGGAACAGAATATTCTTTTCGAATATGAAAAAATATATATTTTCGTTAAAGACATCATTATCGTTTCATCCTCATCACCACCATCATCACCACCACCACCATCCTCATCACCACCACCACCCCCACCACCATCCCCACCATCACCACCAAAACCCCCCAAACCCACCTAAACTTAACCAGGACCGAGGAGTAATCGACAGCTTGAGCCCGAGAGTAAGTCCGCGAGAGATACGCTACAATGACATCCGCCCTTCCTCCGTGCAGGTCGCCGATAAGACCGGTCCAAGAACCGTTCGCCTCCGCCCCGAATTCGCCGTCGTCTGGAGTCCGGATGGAGTAACTGGAGTGAGGGAGAGAAATGGAGGTCAAGAGAGGTTAGATGTGGATGGGAATTAGAATGGTGATGTGAGTGGTGGTGATGTGAGTGGTGGTGATGGTGAAAAAGGATGATGGGATGAGATGGTTATGATGGGGATACGAGGGGTGATAACGATGACAGTAGTAATGATGATGATAATGATGACATTAGTAATAATGATGATAATGATGGCAGTAGTAATGATAATGATAAAGATAATAACGGTACTGATGACAATGGCAAGGATGATTGTAATGATAATAATGATGATAACAATGTTAGCAACGAGGATAATAATAGTAACAATAACAATACTGATGATAATGAAAATAATGAGTACGATGATGATTATGATGACGATGATATTGAGGATAATAATAATAATGATGATTATGAAAATATAATGATAATCATAATAATAGTGATATTAGTAATAATGATAATAATAATAATAATGATAATAATTATAATAATGATGATTATGAAAATATAATGATAATCATAATAATAGTGATATTAGTAATAATGATAATAATAATAATAATGATAATAATTATAATAATGATAATGATTATGATAATGATAATGATAATGATAATGATAATGATAATGATAATGATAATGATAATGATAATAATAATAATAACAATAATAATGATATTAATGATAATAAAAATAATCATAATAATGATACAAAATCACAATAGTAATAATGATACTCATAATGATGATAGTAGTAACAATAATGATAGTAATCATAATGATACTACAAATAACGCCAATGATAGTAATCACAATAATGACATTACTAATGAAATTAAATGACGGCGATAATGCCACTTAGTATTACCAAAAATAAGTAAATCACATAAAAAAAGGAAATATGGACGCATGAATAAAAACAACAACATAGAAACAATAAATGCATAAAAAACAACAGCAACAACATAATATATATAAATATATATAAATATATATATATATATATATATATATATATATATATATATATATATATATTATATATATATATATATATATATTATATATATATATATATATATATATATATATATATATATATATATATATATATATATACGTATATATATATATATATATATATATATATATATATATATATATATATATATATATATATATATATATATATATATATATATATACGTATATATATATATATATATATATATATATATATATATATATATATATATATATATACGTATATATATATACATATATATATATATATATATATATATATATATATATATATATATATATATATATATATATATATATATATATATATATATAATCCCCTCACACCCACACACACAACGCTTATACACCTAACTTCCCCCTCGCCTACGTCCCTTACTCACGTGAAGTTCATTTCTTTCCTCAGGACTTCCCACACTTCGCCAAAGAAACCCGTAAAGAGTTCCCTGCGCGTCTTGGGGTCGTATCGGGACTTGTGTGCTCGCGTATCCTGTAGGAGGGGACAGGGGGTGAAGGAGGGGGTTATCGAAGGAGTAGAGGGAGGAAGGAGGGGAGGGAGGAAGGAGGGGAGGGGGGGTGAAGGAGGGGGGTACTTCGAAGGAGTAGAGGGAGGAAGGAGGGAGGGAGGAAGGAGGGGAGGGGGGAGGGGGAGGGGGTTATCGAAGGAGTAGAGGGAGGAAGGAGGGGACAGGGGGTGAAGGAGGGGGTTATCGAAGGAGTAGAGGGAGGAAGGAGGGAGGGAGGAAGGAGGGGAGGGGGAAGGAGGGGGGTTATCGAAGGGAGTAGAGTGAGGAAGGAGGGGAGGGAGGAAGGAGGGGAGGGGGAGGGGGGAGGGGGTTATCGAAGGAGTAGAGGGAGGAAGGAGGGGAGGGGGGGGGGGGGGGGTTATCGAAGGAGTAGAGGGAGGAAGGAGGGGAGGGGGAGGGGGGAGGGGGGAGGGGGTTATCGAAGGAGTAGAGGGAGGAAGGAGGGGACAGGGGTGAAGGGAGGGGGCTATCGAAGGGAGTAGAGGGAGGAAGGAGGGGAGGGGGGAAGGGGGAGGGGGTTATCGAAGGAGTAGAGGGAGGAAGGAGGGGATGGGG
>BOPN01000383.1:75000-77500 GCA_017312705.2 Penaeus japonicus
TTATGACTAATGGTATAATCAATTTTGATATTGATGTGGATATGGCGACAGTAATAAGGACGTAAAAAAAAGAGTTGGTATTTCTATTTGAGAATCGTTTGCAAAAAAAGAAAGATATAAATAATAAAAACACAAAAACGTACGTGACTTTTGGAAGTCATTAATGATAAGAATGAAAAAGAATAAAAAAATAGACGAAAGTAAGAACCAGCACTCGACAACATAAAAATGAACTCTACCTTTTTTTTCCAAGCATCACATTTCCACAGAAATACTCATACAACATTAATGGACGAAACGTTCATCCTCTACTTCACAACTTTGTTAATGAATTCATAGTAAATTCTGCGTAAACGTTACAACACCTTCGATTCCGCTGAAATATGAATGCAATTTTGATCAAACGAGAAAATAAAATTACGCACATAGTCCTTATCTCTGCGCGAACAAAAGAACATCAATACAAGTCGTTGTTTGGGATTCGATTTTAGGTCATTGGTTTCATGTTTATTCTTTCCGTGGTATTTTTGGCATGTAAGTGATTTGTGTTAATTTACCGTTTAGTGTGGAGAAAGAGAGAGAGAGAGAGAGAGAGAGAGAGAGAGAGAGAGAGAGAGAGAGAGAGAGAGAGAGAGAGAGAGAGAGAGAGAGAGAGAGAGAAAACAAAACATAAACACACAAAATAACTGAAAAAATACCATACGCAGCACTACCCCCCCCCCTGAAAAACAAAACAATATGATGAAGGAGATGGAGAACAAGGGGAAAAAGACGAAGAAGAATATGAACAAAAAGAGAAGAAAAAGAACAGTAAAAAAAAGAAAAGAAAAGAAAAAACTCCTCGTCCTTCTCCTATTACTACTACAAAGAAGAAAAGATAAAGAGATACCCAGCCACTTATATAACAACAAAGCCACTTCTTTGCTATTAATAAAGTAATTAATTCTCTCCTTTTTTTTTCGCACGACCGTCATCATTAACAAAATCAATCACCAAACAAAGTGAATATCGAATTCGTAAAGACCGGACAGTTGTTTGTGTTGTTAGGGGAGGGGTGGGGGGTGGTTGAAGGGGGGGGGTGTTATTTTTAGATTTATATTGTTGTCTTGTTTTGGTGTTACTTTGTGTGATGCCTTTTTTATTATTATTATCATTAGGGTCATCGTCCTTTCAATTATTGTTGTTGTTATTGATTGGCATTAGAAACTGTTATAATTTTCATTATCATTATCATTGTTACTCGTGCCATCATTGTCATATAGGTCATTGCTTCAGTGATATTACTTTTATCATCATTATTACTATTAATGCTGTCATATATCGTATCATCTTCATCAATATAACAATAATAATGATACTAATATTAACAATAATATCAATGATAATGATAATGATCATATTGTTATTAATAATAACACAGCAATAATGATGTGATGATGATAACGGCAATGGTAGTAGTAAGAATAGTGACACCAAATAAAGAGTACAATCCTAATAACGGTGATAAAAACAGTGAAAGGGAATAACCCTTTTCCTCAAGCCTCCGCACCCGTGACGTCATTCGTGTAGAAGGTGATCAGCTGGAGGCCCAAATAGCGTAAGACATCGATAGCCAAGAACTGGGCATAATCGCCTTGTTCCGGACGCAAAGTCGATGCATTGATGTTCCTCTTGGATCTTCCTGGTCCACGTGGGTCCAACTCTTCAAAGGGCAAAGGGCCGTTAGCGGAAGGAGTGACAGGGAAATATTGGAGAGGTAATGGAGCCTCATTCAAGCAGAACAGCCGATCCTCCGGTTTGTCTGCTGTTGAGGTTGTGCACATGGCGATACCGAGAACGTACAGTATCCTTGGACAGCTGTTTAGCTTTGGCATTGTTTACGTGGGGAATTCGGCGATATTCCAGGCTGGTTGTTGTCCGTTCTTCTCACCAATCTGTAAACAAATAAGCGGTTTTATGGCTTCGGGTTCATTATTGTGTTTTCAGATTTTTTTTTCTTTTCTTGTTCTACTTTGCTGTAACTACCAACTCAGTTCTTTGGAAGTATAAATATTTGTTTCTGTTTAACGGCTCTCTTGGTAATAACGAGACACTGGGATTCTTTACATTCTGCAAAACATATTTACATTTACTAGAAAAAAAACTAATCCAAATTAGTATAGGAAGCAATATGATATTCAGGTTTGGTGTTTGTTTAGAGTGTGCTTGCATTTTTTTTTATGCATCATGGCAACACTTGCCTGAATGACACACACACACACATATATATACATATATGAGAGAGAGAGAGAGAAAGAGAGATTGAAGATTATTTTTTTTTAAAGATTACAGATTAAGAGAAATTAAAGAGAGGGATAAATAAACAGAGATCGAGGTAGATAGATTGGAAAGATATATATTGAAGAGAGAAACAGAAATAAGAAAGAGAAATTAAGTATGTGAAATTTATATCCAGCCTGTTAGTATCCAGCTCATTATACCATATGCTCATTATACCAAA
>BOPN01000383.1:95000-100000 GCA_017312705.2 Penaeus japonicus
GGAGGTACGAGTAGGCGAGTAAAGAGTGAATGGAAAAAATCGAAGTACGAATGAGATTGTTTTTTGTAAAGGAAGGGACAGCTTGATATTTTACGATTTTCTTTATTTTTATTTCCAGCTTTGGAAATGGTGTTTCTTAGCATTGGATTCTCTCTCTCTCTCTCTCTCTCTCTCTCTCTCTCTCTCTCTCTCTCTCTCTCTCTCACCCCCTTACCATATGTCTTAATGTATGTATACACTCCCCTAAGCGTATCCGCGTCTTTCATGGAAGCCAGAGTAGCATCTGTCTCATTCTGACAGAAATACACCGAGTCTTGCCACGACAGCAAGACCTCAGGGTGGAATTCAAGACATTCGCCGTTGATTTCTGAGAAGCCGAAGGAACAAGCGAGAGTCCCCGGCGCTGAAAGAAGAAAAAGTGTTGATTTAGAATGTTTGATTTTGGAGGAAAAAGATAAGTGTGTGCGATAGGTTGTGTGTGTGTGTGTACGTGTGCACTGTACGAATGCACTTGTGCTATATTGTGCTTTGAGAAAAATCTGTGAATATCTTAATAACAAAGTATTTAATTCCCCATAGATCTGACTTGCAAAGTTAATTGCCATCTTTATATAGACAACAATGATAACCCCAATTGCCTTTTACCTTTTCAGAAATTAGACAAGGTAATATAACTGCAATTTATTTGAAATTACCTGTTTCTAGCGATATCGTATGCGAACTTTAAGAATTCTTCAGTATTTTCAGTAATTTATTCAATTGTTGGTTTAGTAACATGAATCATTGACGAGGTATTGGACAGAAGCTTATCATAACATTGGTACATTAGCTGCGTTTGTAACATTTATATTTGTGATATATTAGATACTGTAAATAATATTGAGAAAAAAACACGTATGAATTACATAGAAAAACAAGAACCCACTAACATTTCAAATTATACTAACGCCCGATTTAAACTTCAAAGCCATGTTATCGATTAATCATTGATATTACAAGAATATTTCTTACCAGCCGCAAGTACGACAATAAACGCAAGGCGTACGACGTCCATGGTCACGCTCTTCAGATAACTACCGTTGGTGAGGTAATTATCGCTCCCATATCCCTTATATACTTGTGACTCGGTTTTCCCACGCCTATAGTTTTATCTCGAGACAACAGAAAGAAACGTCATATCAAGGGACACATTTCCCCATCTAAAGGGAATCCATACCTTATAGGTTTGGTGTATTTTTTTCCCACGGGATTTCGAGGTAAAGTTGGATGCCTACTTGATTATGAAGGGGATACGCAGGTGATTTTTTTATGCAAAACTAGCCTGATGAAAGACGCATTTAGATGTAAAGTGGTGCAAAACTGATAAACAATATAGTATATTCAAGTGCAAAACTGATAAACAATATAGTGCATTCTAATTCAAAATGGAAGAAATATTGTTCCTATAGGTATTCAGATGATGAACAGTATGTGTTTTACTTTTGTTTTCTCCATCTTGAAAAAGCATTACTTCAAAAAGATTACTCGAATGTACTATATTATGATTATATATTTTTGGGATTTCTAGGCTAGCCGAATTCGAACAGATGTGTAGGCTTGTATTTGATAAACAGTTTTTTATCATTGTCTTTAGATAACGTAAAGGGTTATTGAGGCCCATGCTCTAATATTTATCATGATACTCATCATAACTGTAAATTTGTCTCGGTCAAAAAAAAAAAAAAAAAAAAAAAAAAAAAAAAAAAGTCTTTTGTCCTAATTATCTTACCTATATGTTCTTTCCTAAATCCGTATACACCTCCTACATCTAATAGTATTTGTATTCTCACTCAATAGGAATTCAAATGACTATATTACTAGCCTGGTAAAAATCTTGACACGTAAAAGGGAATTAATTCTGGGATATTATTGCAGCAAATGGATTAATATAGATGTAATGTTATTATGTTTTGTGGTTCATTTACAGCTAGATGCAGTCTTTCATTTTTGTGTGTGAAATTCCATATTAATCACATATATTTTTGTGAATTTCATAAGTTGTCTCTTCGTTACCGTGCTCTTGCTCTTTCTTCTGAGCTTGTTAGTCTTCCTTCCCCTCCGCAAAAAAAAAAAAAAAAAAAAACTTTTCTTTTCATCGGAGCATGAGACAATGAAGCTCGGAAATAAAGTATATTTGTCAAAATACAATACTTGCTTAAGCTAAGAACGTTATTATTACAGATAATGTTATCGTCTAACAAGTGAGTGTAAACGCTCTTTTTACAGTTACAGTATACGAAGACTTTACGCTGCTTGAGAAACGTATCTTTTCGAAAATAAAATTAAAAAGAAGTTATCCGAGACGATCCACAACTTAAAAAAAAAAAAAAAAAAAAAAAAAAAAAAAAAAAAAAAAAAAAAAAAAAAAAAAAAAAAAAAAAAAAATCATTTGTCCTAATTATCTTACCTATAATATGTTCCTTTCCTAAATCCGTATACTCCCTCCTACATCTAATAGTATTTGTATTCTCACTCAATAGGAACTCAAATGACAGTATATTACTAGCCTGGTAAAAATCTTGACACGCAAAAGGGCATCAATTCTGGGATATTACTGCAGCAAATGGATTAATATAGATGTAATGTTATTATGTTTTGTGGTTCATTTACAGCTAGATGCAGAAGCTCTTTCCTTTTTGTGTGTGAAATTCCATATTAATCAAATATTTTTTGTGAACTTCATAAGTTGACTCTTCGTTACCTTGCTCTCACTCTTTCTTCTGAGCTTGTTAGTCTTCCCTCCCCTCCGGAAAAAAAGTTTTTTTTTCTGTTTTCATCGGAGCATGAGACAATGAAGCTCGGAAATAAAGTATATTTGTCAAAATACAATACTTGCTTAAGCTAAGAACGTTATTATTACAGATAATGTTATCGTCTAACAAGTGAATGTAAACGATCTTTTTACAGTTACAGTATACGGAGACTTTACACTGCTTGAGAAACGTATTTTTTCGAAAATAAAATTAACATGAAGTTATCCGAGACGATCCACAACTTGAAAAAAAAAAAAAAAAAAAAAAAAAAAAAAAAAAAAAAAAAAAAAAAAAAAAAAAAAAACAGCCCCATTTATCATAATGGTGAACGTCATACCGCAACATATGATGAGACGATAGGAAACACTTCGAAAATAGCCCCGAGATCACATGATAATACTTTTTGGATTATGATATTGGATGCGGTATAGGTATAACAGAGCTTACGGATAAAAGAGACTTGATATTGTCTATTACATTCACTATACAAAATACGTATCACAGCCTACACATGTTAAGTATCCAAAAGATTAGCCCTCAGTCCTTCCTTTGTCTTTTACCAATCGGCTGGATGTATATCGCCATGCAAAAAATGACCGACATAAAGGCATAAATGTAAGCATCTGTATTGTTAAGGCTTTTGAGCAAGTTCATATTTGATAAACAACAACAATATATATATATATATATATATATATATATATATATATATATATATATTGTGGATTTACATTTCAAAGGTTCAAAATAAATGGATACTATATATTTACTCTCTGACCTGAAGTGATGAATAAAGTGATTCAGTTACAAGTTTACAAATATTATATATATATATATATATATATATATATATATATATATATATATATATGTATATATATATTTTTTTTCCACAATACGCTATCGTCTTGTCATCCCTGCAATCACGATTACGACTTCTTATGATATCAAACATTACTATCATACCTTTTAGTTCCATTACATTAATTGATTATTAGACATTCAATTTGTTTTATGTAGTTAACAGTACTGCAATAATTTAGTCTATTTATCTATAGTTATTTCCACGGATGTTTATTTTGCATAAAATCATCAGTAAAGAAAATATATTCGTCAATCTTTTCTATCTGAGCATTTAAATTTTGTCATACCAGTTATCCTAATATAAAACTTACATTGAAATGCCATTCGATGTTTAGTATGTACTATAATTAAGTGTTATGATCTATAGGATAATCGTATCATATTCATCTTTGTCATCTCTGTTTGGGACAAGTGTTCAGGTATATCAAAATGGTATTTTTCAGCACGTCTGGTAATCTGAATAAATCTTTGCTCTTATATGTACGGATGTAATACCTTGCACCGAAAGGCCAACGGGGTTACAATATTCGCATTTAAGAATCGGACGTGTGTGTAAAAATAAAGTTCCACATTGAAAATATAACTCTTAGAGGGCTGCATAAAAAAGGTACACCCGCCTTTGGTACGTCATTACTCATTGATTTTATTGTCGTGCATACAAGTACACGCCCACGCACTCGACTCCCCCCACAACTACTTATCTAACCATCCTGTGAACTACTTTACAAGACGCTTCATACTCTCTGGTACGGAACCTCAGCTATCCCATGGTCAATTTCTATCCTTAGACCGCCTTCCTGGTCTAGCTAGTCGCGTGACCTGATCACCTTTCGTCAGAATTGACCAAAATGGATCAAGTAAGTTCATTCAAAGCCAGTGTTTCCCGACCTTTTTAGGCCTAAACCCAGTTTTTTCCGCTTGCTTGGCGACCTTTAGGGGAGAAATATAAGTTCAGAGTTTATTACGAGTCATCCAAATAATAGTGTAAGAAACGTCACCTGATAGACCTTTTTTTTTATTGCAACCCATTGCGGTTTCATGTATTACCCTCGCGCCCCTATTGGACAATATTGCTGATTTTGAAGCCCCATGAAGATCGTTGGTTCGTATCGTTAGGGCTCAGCGGAAGAGGAAACTCTAGATCAGTCAAAAGAAGAATATGGAAATAAAAGTTAGATATTAGATTAAACTTGTGTTTTCAATTGTATAAATAGAAGTAGCAGTGAATATGAATGACATTCTATTTATCTTCACACCCTTTAGGTTGTGAAGATAGATAGAAGGTGATTTGGCGCCACGTTTTGATACAAACATGGCGGCAAATACGAATGACCCATCGGCACT
>BOPN01000383.1:105000-112500 GCA_017312705.2 Penaeus japonicus
CAATAAATAAATTGTTTAACTTTTGTATTCCATATAAAATTTGGGATATTTTATTATTACAGGCAGTAAAAAGACAATTACAATTTATTTCACATCTATTATTTGCCAGCACCGCCTTTTTATATGTAAACATAAATGTAAACATGAGAGGAAAAGAAAAAGGAAAGTCACTCTAAAACCTTCTCACAGACAGAGAAGATTAGGAAAAAAAAAAAAAAAAAAATTAAGAGGAAAAGCTATACCACAATATACTACTTCTACTACTACTACTTCTACTAATAATGACAATAATGACTATAATGACAATAACAACAACAAATCAAGGAAACTCACATTCAGCAACATCTTGGGCAGATCTGCATTGTTGTAATTCCCCCTGATGAACTGCACTGGCATCTCCACCACCTTCTGCCCTTCCTCCTCCTTCTCCACAATGGACACGTGGTCTGCACTCGGGGGCATGGACACCTTGCCACTCTCGCGCTCCACGTTCAGGGCAAGGCGGAGACGTGCCTGCTTGCCCTGCTCGGTCTTGTAGTAGTCTCCGAGGCCCCATATGACGCTGGGGTATATATGTGAATATATATATATGTCATTATGAGAAAAGTATGAATGAGAGTAGCTTTGCATGGCAAGGGATTTAGTGAAGATGAAAATAAATAATTCTGCAATGCCAGATGCATAATTCACATTAAAAGAAGAATGGTTATGAGTGAATTATTTTGCAAAGCAAGGCATTTATTAAACACAGTTGGTATGTATTGTTCTGTTATGAAGTTGAGAAATATGTAACAGCAATTATTTTTTTTAAATTTCTGGTGTCAATGCATTGATGATGCTACATTTTTCACTGCATTCTATAAACTAATATGAAAGTCATGAACTTCACATGAAATATCCTCAATTTGGGAATAAAGGAATGAAGGAAAAATCATAAGAAAATCCAATTGTAAAAAGGAAGCTTTAATCCCAAGAAACCATAATGAGAAGAAAGAAGACGAGAGAGAAAAACGTGAATAAAACAGAGAGAGGGAATAAACAAAACAGAACAAAAACTTAAAAACTACAAGAAAATTATGAAAAGAAAAAACTCACCAAATTTCTTGCAAAGTTTGAGTTTCCAAGAAGGCTTTTCCTCTTAAAGTGTCCTGCTGTTCCCTTAACATGTTTTGGACTGTATATTTGCTATATGTAAAAGGGTTGTCATAGTCAGTGCAGTACCTCAGGTAGCTTTCAATCTGAAAACAAGGAAAAAATAAGTCACTATAAAATTGAGTTATGTGTTTCAAGATCTGAAGGTAGATAAAATAATTATCATTTAACCCAATACTGCCGGCCACAGACGGCGATTATGTAATATGCATAGCGCCGTCAATAATATAATTGCTTTAGGCCTATGCGTTCGTGAGCCCCGGCATTGAAGCCATGTAAAGACAGAACAGTGCCGGCGGGAATGGGTTAACTGTTAAACAGATAAGGTGTTTTCAAATCTGTTACAACTGTAACTTTATCATCTTATTTATTGATTTAGTCTTGATCTTTTTTTAACATACCACATTTTTCAAACATAATCTAAATAGTATCATTGCTATCCAGAGTCTATTTTTTACTGATTTTATCTTGTAGGTGGAATTAAAACCAAGTCCTGAAATATTCTATTTGCCTACATTAGATAAGATTCTTGAAATTTTAGCAAGCATGGAAGCATACCCATTTCTCAATAAAAGCTATTGGTTGTGTCAGTGCAGCCTTCTGACAATTAGTAAAGCTAGAAATTATCTTTAAAATGTACTCTGTTGCAAACCTAAGACCCGTTTTGCAAAATTTATATCAAATTTGTATTTACATAAAATGTTCATCCCTAGATCTTAGAACAATAAAATCTAAATACCAAAAATAATCATAGGGTCACCATTGCAAAAATATTATGAGATTAATATTTTTGCAAACCATGAATATTAACCCCTTAACGACGGGTGACAAGATATCACATCAAGTGGTGGCAGCATCAGCCACCGGGGACGAGATATTTCTTCGTGGCTATCCTCTTGGTCGGCGCACTGGGTGATCGGGCGTATAGTGCTTGGCCACTGCCAGTGTGGGTGAATAACCTGAGACGTTAGGCTTATGTTTTTGAAATAAACCGGCGTTTCGTCCATTTGGAGCCAAAACAGTCCTGTCATTAACGTGTTAACAAACTGATAAAGCAACTTACTACAGTGTCCATAGGCAGATAACCCTCTGGTCTGAGGATTGAGCAGTTCCACATGGCTGCCCTTGCAATCATGACGCTGGCTGCTCCAGTCTCCTGGCGGAACTTCTCAATATCCTCGTAGCATGAGATTTCCTTTGACCCGCCACTGAAAAGAGGTACATATTCATGGATGAAAAGAGAGGGAAAACGAAAAAAAAGAAGGTAAAAAGAGAGAGAGAGAGAGAGAGAGAGAGAGAGAGAGAGAGAGAGAGAGAGAGAGAGAGCGCATCTTCACACAACATAAAAATTTCACTGGTATGGCATTATAAATTTGCTCAACTCAAAGATGACTACAGCATATAGCATTTGCATGCATATTAATGCAAAAGATTGCCATCTTGAACTTTAATTTTTTTACATTGATTGCATACCATGAGGATGGTAAACAAAAAGGACAAAAAAAAGTGATATATAACTCATATATATAATATCATCTAACTACTTTCCTGTCACAAGAAAGCAAAACACAAATACCTCAACCTCCCAAAACAGGAATAAAAGAAATATAATTGAAAGCTAAACAACAAAAGCAACAAACGCAAAATACCTACTTTGCAATGACCGGGATGCTCAAAGCATTGGCAATTTCTCGAATCATGTCGTTGTGATTGGGGTGATTGGGCCTCTCCTCCTTGGTGCGGCCGTGGACAGCGAGTGCCGCCACCCCACACTGCTCTATGGTCTTGCAGAGTGACAGGGTGTCTTCCATGTTTCTCAGGAGGCGGATCTTGCAGGTGACGGGGATGGAGAGGCCTTGAACGAGAGTGGTGAGAATGCTCTTAACCTGTGAATGTTGGGTCAAATTATTATCCTGGGAAGTAGTAAGGAAGAGGAGGAGATAGAAGAAGGAGAGATACAGGAAGAGGGAGAGGATGAAGAAGGAAATGACAAAGTGGAAAGCAAGGATGAAGATGAAGAGGAGATGAAAAAGAAGAAAATTCATATGAAAAAGGAAAAGGGAGAAAATACTGGTAATTTACTCTATCTCATTTTCTCTTTTCTTAAAGGTTTGAAATATACCTACAACAGTATATCATAGGAAGTGGTATGTTGAAAACTAACACATATTAATGGTTTGTATCTGAACTGACACAAAATATCTGGATCTAAACACTAGAGAGAGAGTTAGAAGGAGAGGGGGAGAGTGTTTGAGGGAGAGAAATAGAGAGAGATTTAGAGAAAGAGAATTACAGGGAAAGAGTTAGAGAGAGAAAGTTAGAGGGAGAGAATTAGAGAGAAAAAGATAGAGGAAGAACCATAAGATATGGAGAAGAGGACATATATAGGAGGCCCAACTCAAAGAGTGACCAAGCAAACTAGAAAATGGAAGTACAAGCAAAAAAGAAGAAGAAAAAAAGAAAAGAAAAAAAGATAAGAGAAAATTAAATGAATTCCAACCTTTTCTGGCTGTGTTAAGAGAGCCGCCCCCATTCCTCCCTTGAGGCTAAACTCTTTTGGGCAGCCCATGTTTACGTCTAGGGCAGCTACGTATGATTCTCTGAGGAAAAGATGTGTCATTTTATTGTCAGCTGAAAATCTTTCAAAAAGAAGAAAAACTATATATAGATGGATGCATACTTATACATTACCCTAGCTATCTATCTCTATAGCTTATGAAAGTATTGACATCTTTCACAAATTCATATTTTCTCTTATAAGCCAATTTAAGACAAATAATTCTCTTGAAATTTCGTTAGGGGACTTCCTACATTTAGTAACAGTACAACAACACTTCTTACTAGATAATGGAAGATAACAGAAAAGAAAAGAATAAGAAAATGACAATACTAATTAGTAATAACAAATACATGTACGCTGGGAAAATACCAATTTAAAAAAAATAAATTGGAAATGGTATTTAATTCATTAACTGCACAATCAAGAAATCTAGTTATAATCTTGGTGTACATTATACAGTATTCAAAAGTCGAAAGTTAAAAAAAAAAAATTGTTCATGTTATTTAAGACAAGGCATACAAATGTAGGAATTCTAATGTATGACTCAGAAATCTGCATGATAGTAAATGCTCTGTTGCAATTCTTGGGTTAACCTGTAACTGAGAAACCGATAAAAATGCTTACATCATCTTCCCAACTTTCAATGCTCTCTGTGCATCATTTGTGCCAATTTGGAACACCACTTTTTTCCTTTCCTTCTCGCATGTCCTGAAGAAGACCGTTCCATCCGATTTATCAACAAAATCGGTGGTTCCAAGAGCCTCTGAAATCATGAATGAAATGATTGTTTCTTTTATCTATACAGTCTAAGAAAAAGTTATGTTCAATGCCAGATAACAAATTTTCTTCTGAGGGATCTTCAATATGATTTAGCAAATTCATACAAGTACACTGACATCAGGCTTATGAAACATGAATAATATAACTAACCATCATTATCAAATGAATCGTAATGTACACAATCATCCTTCCTATAAATAGATAACACACTAAACAGTACAAACCATTCTCTTTTCTGACAGACCGCAACATCTTGAAGTCTATGGTCTCCTCCGTATAAACCAAGTCAGCTCCATAATCGATAGCCAGGAGCCGAAAGGGAAGGGTACAAACACGTACCATCGGCGCCACGATGATTGCCTTATTGTACTGACTCATCTTTGTTCTGTGGACTGTGGTGGATATGATATATATATTAACTTTTAGATAAGATTAAATCAAATTATTCCACTAAGTTCTATGTTAAAATAATAACTGATTCATCATATTAAAAATTCTGACATTTCTCATTATCATTCCAACTATATCTATTATTACTATTAACATTAATTTGATCAAAATAATCACAAAATTACTCTAATTCCTTTCACACAGACAATAACCAGATAACTTGTAAATATCTTTTATTCTTCTTCCATTAACAGAAGTAGAACGACAACCTAAGTTAAGTACTCTATATTCTTTTGTCTTTCCAGATCCTTCTCTCCTTCATATGGACCTCTGGAGATAATACAGAAAATTAATATACCAAGCAATCAATGTGGAATTGCGCACCCATAAAGGTCAACCAAATTCCATCTCCATATGTTCGGCGTATTGGGTCAACAAACTCTATCTTGCCAAAATATGCTTGGTGGAACTTGGTTTGTTGGCATTTATCATAAAAAAATTAATCTCTACAAGTGTCTATTCTATTCCCTGATTGTGCTACTTTCCTTCACTTGGACAAATTAATTCATGTTTATTATAGTTAAAAGAAAATGTTTGTTTTTCTGAATCTTAAAACGGTCATATTCTAGAGCAGTGGTTCCCAACCTATGGTCTGCAAAGGTAGTACTGGGGGTCCATGAACTTAATTCAGAATTTCATATATATATATATATATATATATATATATATATATATATATATATATATATATAGATAGATAGATAGATAGATATATATATATATACATGTAAGGATAAGGCTCATCATATTAAAAAAACTGCAATCATACAAAGTAATGTAACTTATAGATTCACCTCAATGACAATGTAAGAAGCAAACATTTTTTTCCTTTACCGTATTTCTTATTCTATCTTTTCATATACTTCTTCCTATTTTCTTCAGATTCAGTTACATGTCTCTCTGTTGAAATTAAATCTCATAAGACGAGTTGATTGCAAGCTTAACAAAGTCAGCATAAGTTGATAGACCTTTCAATATCCTGGGATCCATTAGAAAATTCATTTAAATAAAAGGGGTCTTTAGTAGAGAAAAGGTGGGAACAACTGTTCTAGATAATTTCACATAAACAAGAGTTCTTCATTTTTGTAAATTACATCTAGGCTGTGTATTAATATGGAATGGTTGGGAACTTGACCTACAGAAATTAGGTAAAAACAAGGAAAGAAACAGCAAAGACCATAAGATCTCTCACACATGCATTAAATTCTATATTTACTCTATGAATTTCACTAAAACATCATTTTTCACTAACATGAAGAAGGAGACCAGATGCTTTTGGCGTGTTGTTTCCTCGTGCGAGTTTGCCTTTGTTGACATGGGAAACGGACGTAGTCTATTTTGAGGGATAAAAAGCCTAATTTATGTTTTTTTTCCTTTTTATCTTTTTTTAAGTCTGACGTTGTGGATAATGACAGGAAAAAACATTAAATCATTATTTTATCTTATTAAAATAAAGTGGAAGATTTTCCATATGTCTATTTCTTGCCGGACTGTTTCAACGCACACTCACACATACACACACATAGTCATATATATAATATATATATATATATATATATATATATATATATATATATATATATATATATATATGTGTGTGTGTGTGTGTGTGTGTGTGTGTGTGTGTGTGTGTGTGTGTGTGTGTGTGTGTGTGTGTGTGTATGTATATTTATGTATATATATATATATATATATACATATATATATATATATATATATATATATATATATATATATATATATATATATATTTTTTTTTTATATATATATATATATATATGTATATATACATATATACATATAGTATGTATGTATATATTTCTACGAATATATATATATATATATATATATATATATATATATATATATATATATATGTATATATATATACATATACACACACAAAAATATATATAGATAAACAACTGACAACGGGAATGCTTATATTGCTCATTACAATAAAGGGCAATGATGATAATGAGAATGATAACAACAATATTGTTGATGATAATAATGACAATAACAATGCTAATGCTTATGATAATGATAAGGTCAATAACGATGGTAGCAATAATTGCAATGATAATGATGACAATGATAATAGCAATCATAATGATGATGGTGATAATATTGAAAACAGTGATTATAATGATAATAAAACAATATTGAAAATGATAATGATGGTTATAATGATGATGATGATGATGATGATGATAATAATAATAATAATAATGATAATAATAATAATTATAGTAATAATAATGATAATAATGATAATAATAATAATAATAATGATCATAATAATAATGATAATGATAATAATCATAATAATGATAATGATAATGATAATGATAACGATGATAAAGTAACAAATATAATAATGGTAATGATGATAATAATGGCAATAGTGATGATAATGATAATGATAATAATAATGATAATGAAAATAGTAATGGTAATGGTAATGATAATGAAGATTGTAAAAATCATGGTAATGATAATAATAACGGTTATGGTGATAATACTAGTAAAAATATTTATGATAATGATAATAATGA
>BOPN01000383.1:147500-152500 GCA_017312705.2 Penaeus japonicus
AGCAAGAGAAAGAACAAATTAAGAACAAACGACTAACACGAGAGAGAGCGAAAGGAAGAATGAGAACTGAATAATATATAAGGATATGAAAAAGAATAACGCAAAGCAGAAAATGCAGAGTAAGTGAACAAACAAAAGAACAAAAAGAACACGCAAATGAACAAACGAAACGATAACTATTGTAACGTGAACAAATAGAAGAACAAAGAAATATGAGAAAACAATTAGAGGAACAAACAAAAGAGCAAGAAGAAGAACAAAAATAAATGAAATATAGAAATAAAAAGATAACAACTGAAGAGAAAGAAAATAACGCAATGAAAAAATAAAATAATATTGATTAAAGCAAATAAAAACAACAAAAAACATATCAATTAAAACACAACAAAAACAACAAAAATAATATCAATGAACACACAATGAAAACACCAAAAATAATATCAATCAAAATCACAATAAAAAAACAACAACAATTTAAATCAATAAATGCAACACCCATCAGAATCCCCCCCCGCCCCCCCAAAAAATAAAAACAAAAAAAAACACGAGGAAATGAGCGAGTGTTTGGAACCAGACAAAGCTCACAAGGTCGGAAATACCTCGCAGAAGGTCACGGTCAAGTCCCCGGCGTCAGAGCAGAGGCAGAAGCAAGTTCTTCTCAAGCAGTGTCGGGGAATGTCACCTTGTGCTTGCTTGAGGTCGAGGGGGAGGTGCCTTTCAAAGTCGGGTATAAGGACCCATAAATACACACGCGGATATATCCACAGGTATATAAACCGCACACGTACATGAGCATAAACACATGTTCAAACAGACAGATACGCTTTGTTTCGCTGTGTAACCGTTCTTAGGAGCTTTCGTTCTTTGCTAATCTATGCTCATTATCATCCAATTATGTGTGTATTTATTTATGCTTGAATGTCACTCTTTCCCACCCTTTCTCTGTCTCTGTCTGTCTGTTTGTCTTTTTATTTCTCTCTCTCTCTCTTTCTCTCTCTGTTTCTTTATCTATCTACATATTTATAGATATACACATAAATACACACACACACACACACACACACACACACACACACACACACACACACACACACACACACACATATATATATATATATATGTATATATATATACATATATATATATATATATATATATATATATATATATATATATATATATATATATATATATATACATATATATATATATATATATATATATATATATATATATATATATATATATATATATATATATATATATATATGTGTGTGTGTGTGTGTAGTATTAATAATAATAATATTATGTGTGTATGTGTGTATATACATGTATATGTATACAAATATATTTTCAAAAATCAAAAAGGTTATTGCCCTTTGACCCCCAGACTGACCGCTTTAATGCTGCAAGTCGGCCGGCTAGGACAGTGACTCGAGTTCTCAGAAATAACTGATTCCTTTTTTTTTTCTTTTTTATAACCATTGTGTTTTATGCCTCTCTGTTGCTCTCTTTAATCACCCTTACTCACCCATATGCATATATTTGAATAGACACACACGCAAATACACACTCACGCACACAAAAACCCTTTCCTCTTATCACACACACACACACACACACACACACATGCACCCACACACACACATGCACCCACACATACCAACCTTCTGTGCATTTTACATCTTCCTTGATTATTGTTTACACATTACTTCCCCCATTATTACTCTTTTTCCCTATCACTATCTTTTCATTTTGTTATCTCTGCTGTGTTATTGTTAGATGTTATCGTATTTATCTTGGTTTTCTTCGTCTTTGGGGATTTAATTACATTTCTGTGTTTCTTTTATTTTTTTTTTTTTACTTGCCTTTATTCTGCGTCTTTAAATCTCTATTTTGGACTTAATCATCATCCATTTATTATCTTATAATTTTTTCAATATTGGATTCACTATTATCATTATTATAATTGTTATTGCTATGATTATTACTATTGAATATCATGGTCATTACATTTATATCCTCATTATTGTGATTATTAGGTAATCCCAAATCCCACCTAAATTGGCATCAATGTATTCATTGTGATGCTCAGCTACAGGGCATGAAGTCTGCAATGGAAACTGCGGGGCAAAATAGTTACAAATCCGGCAGGAGTGAGGTTATTTTGTGCAAAAACCATACAATCGTGCAGTGATTAGTGGACTGCGGCCTACAACCCTCCCCTCCCCCCCGCTTATGGGGAGAGAGGGAGGGAGGGGGAGGGACTACCTCCAAACCCTACCCCTCGGCATGTCACAGTTTCGCCGCTATTATCGTACATCTCTTCGTTGTGCGCAGATTATGAACATTTTCGGGCGTTCGTATCGCTTTTAGTCATTGATCAGGCTGAGTAATATTAATATACATTGTTGGGCGGCAATGATACCAATTTCGATGGGCTATTTACCGATATTAACCCTCAATGCCCCTGGTATATTTCATGCCCTAACCAGGTCACTATTGTTAGGTATCACTATTTATTATGGTATGGTCACTATTGTTGAGTAGCGATGATAAAAACACTATAAATGGATGATAGAATTTACTAGGAATCCATTGATGCTAATTTCGGTATCATTTGTCTATTATTATTTTGATTAGAAGCATAGACATGATGATGATAGTGGCAGTTATGATTATGATAACAATAGTAATTATAGTAATGATGATAATGATAAGAATGTTATTGATGATAACAATACTAATGATAATAGTAATAACAACAACAAGGATAATTATGATAACTTTCATCCTTATTCTTTACTGTTTTGTCATTATCATTATTATCACTATCCTCTTCATCGTTATTATGATCACTATTGTTGCTTTTGCTGTGTTGCGCATCAATAAACAAATGCCTAACGTGTTGCACATCAATCAACAAATGCCTAACGTTTTGCAAATGAGTTACATTTGCAGAATTTACAGACTCGATGATTTCTAATAATGATGATAATAATAATAATGATGATGATGATAGGGATAATGATATTGATAATGATAATGATAATAATGATGATAATAATAAGGATAATAATATCAATAATGATAATAACAACAACAACAATGATAATGATAACTATGATAATTATATCAGTAATGATAATGATAATAATAATATCAATAATAATGATATCAATAATAAGGATGATAATAATGATAACAATGATGACATTCATAATGACAATCAATATAACTTCCTCTATCTCTATTGTAATTCAGCGATAGAATAAACACTGAAACTACCTCACTAAACTAAACGAATTACGTGTATCCGTCACACAAGCAGTGTTAAAAAAAAAAAAAAAAAAAAAAAAAAAAAAAAAAAAAAAAAAAAAAAAAAAAAAAAAAAAAAAAAAAAAAAAACATTAGCAAGGTCCGCCATTACTTCCACCGAGCGGGAAAACTTATTATTTTTGGCTAGCAATTATGGGTTGATTTAATTACTTGGTCTATTCGCTGGTTAATTGGTCATTTTCAATAGGTGGTGTGAGATGTATGGGTTGGTTGGTAAATTCGTTTTCTCCTGAAAAAAAAATGTCGATATATGTTTTGAAATTTGATTTTTTGGGTTAAATTTCCAGTTGTGTTTATTGTCTTTTATCTTTATTGCATTATTGTTTATTGGTTAGCGTTTTTGTCATTGTTTTTGTTATTATGTTAATTTTTTCATTATCATTATTACTTCTATTATAATCATTGTGATCACTATTAACGTATTGGCCATTATTATAAGAATAATATAGAGATCTCCATTTCTTTTGACTAATCATAAACTCCTTCAGGTTGATCGTGACGATAGCCTGAAAGGTCGTAAAAGGTAAACACTGCATGCCAAACCCTCTGCATGACGCTCGCTCTTCACGAGGCAATTTTCGGTAAAAAAAAAAGATTGCTTTTGTGTGCATGCGAAAGCTTGGCGCCGCCTTTGATCAATCCGCCTCATTCTCGTTTTCCATACGCGAAGATTTGCATTTAAGGGGAAACTTTCATAATCCTGATATATCGTTAAGTCAACTTACCTTTTTTTTCTAAAATGTCACGCTTTGTAGATCTTATCAAGGGATTCCCCTAAAAGTTTGATCATGACCTTGTGAAGGTTAAAACTTGTGCGAAAGAGGTAACTGTACTCTAGTTTGCATAGAGTAATATCGAGTTCGGTTACATTGTTTTTCTGGGTTCACTTGAAGAAATAATTACAGGCTCGGGTGACGCCGTGTGCAAGGGGATTGAAAGCAAGGAAAATAAGAGAGAAATATTGATAATAAAGAATGATAGAAGGAACAGAGAGGGCAGATAATAATACATTTCTGAATATTTATTGTTATCATGTTTTCTTTTATATTTTTTTCATTCATGTCGAGGTTATGAATTTATAGCGAATTCATGATAGAGGATTATTTACACAATATTTAGAATTTAGGCTTGACAGGCGACACAAAAGAGAAGAAAAACTAGGGAGAGAGAGAGAAGAGAGAGAGAGAGAGAGAGAGAGAGAGAGAGAGAGAAGGAGAGAGAGAGAGAGAAGAGAGAGAGAGAGAGAGAGAGAGAGAGAGAGAGAGAGAGAGAGAGAGAGAGAGAGAGAGAGAGAGAGAGAGAGAGAGAGAGAGAGAGAGAGAGAAAGAGTGCGAGAGAGAGGGAGGATGAAAGAGAGAGAGACAGAGAGAGATAATGAGAAGAAAAAATAAAAGGAGAGAGAGAGTGTGTGTAAGAGAGAGGGAGGATGAAAGAAAGAGAGACAGAGAGAGAGAAAGAGAAGAAAAAAAAAATAAATAAAAAAAATAAAAGAACAGAGATACCCGTACCACCCAAGAATAATGAGATTGCCAATTTGCGAACAAAGGGAAAAGAAATTTCCATGTCACAGGAAAATAAAGTCTTATGCGAGGACGAGGAAGAAATTCCACGCACAGATCAAGCAAGAAAACTTTCCTCTCACTGTACTTGGCATCATCTGT
>BOPN01000383.1:157500-160000 GCA_017312705.2 Penaeus japonicus
ATGATAATGAAGCAATAATGAAAATAATAACAACAATGATAATGATGATAACGACATAACGAATCATAGGAATAATAACAATAATAAAACATTGATAACAATGATAACAATTAAAACAATAATACAAACAGAAAATAATGATAATGATCATGATGATAACAATGATGATGATACTAGTAATGATAATAACACTCATAATGACAATGATAATAATAATAATAATAGTAATGATAATAATGATGGTGATAGTAATATTGGTAATAATAATAACAATAATAAAAATAAATGACGTTGATGATTGCAGAAATAAAGATTGCAACAATAAAGATGATAATGATAATGAAAACAATGATGATGATACTGATATCAATATTGATTTTGATAAATTATAAAACAAAAACAAAACAAAGGTTATTACCTTTATATTCCTATCAAAAATATATTACTTTCACGCACATCAACCCGTTTCTATTTAAACTCTTTAATACATTTCTTTTCTATAAGTACGAGAGATAAACCCAGCATCTCTTACCTCTAAGATATTGCTTCAGAAGTAAGACCCGAGCTTGCATTATCATATCTTATCTCTCTTCATATAAAGAGCTGGAGAAGCATTAATCTGTGACATTGATTTATTTCATCGTGATGATGGAAGGGGGGTGAGGAGGGGGGGGTGAGGGGGATGAGGGTATTGAATTATTTGAATCATTAAGAGATCAGAGGATAGTTGGGAGGACTCTAGTGTTCAGGTATGAGTATTATAATGAGGATGTATGATGAGAGGTATCTAAGTACGTTCGCTCAAAGGTAGACAGGTTTATACGCATATACATATATATATATATATATATATATATATATATATATATATATATATATATATATATACATATACATTTTTATCTGTCTCTTTCTTTCTTTCTCTCTCTCCGTCTCTCTCTCTCTCTCTCTGTCTCTCTCTCTCTCTATCTGTCTGTTTATCTATATGTCTATCTATATTTCTATCTAAGTCTTTTAAACCATTAAACAATAATAAAAACGGGAAAGAAAAAAAAACAAACCTTTTAACGCTTCCATAGTTACAAAAAAAAAACGTTATTTAGAAAGAGACGACTTCCTTTATAAAGCTAAGGATAAATCAAACTCAAATTCACATATCGAAATTTAATTCAGTTGAGCATTTATTTCCCCATCATAACGAATGATTATTTTGCAAGGTATCTATAAAAGGAAACCCATCTCTTGCGGAGCTTTCGTGAACCAGACATTTTCCTTTGTTGACCAAAACTGTTTCTGTGATGGAGGAGATCTCATGGATTAGTATTGTTAGTAATGTGGCTTTCCTTTGCTATATTCTTTTACTTTTCATTGTTATTGATTCCTGGTTATTCTATTTTATTTGTACTTTCGTAATTTTTGTATCTTCCTTACTATGATTGTATGTCTTTGTTTCTGTTATTTCTTTGTTGTCGATTTTAACATAACTTCATTCATCCTTTTGCTATCATTTCACTGATTTTTTTTTTTTTTTTGGAGGGGGGGGGGGCATATTTGTCTCCTTTGACTGAAAGTCAGTATGTACGGATTTTCGGCTTTGTTTGACTTTCTTTTTCTCTCTCTCCTTCCCCCCCACCTCTCTCTTTCTCTTTCCCTCTCTCTCTCTTTCTCTTTCCCTCTCTCTCTCTTTCTCTTTCCCTCTCTCTCTCTTTCTCTTTCTCTCTCTCTCTCTCTCTCTCTTTCTCTTTCCCTCTCTCTCTCTTTCTTTCACGACAAGCCATGCGTAATCGTCCATCAGGTACCGCCACGCGTCCATGTTTACATCCCTGTTTTACCTCACGCGTTTCATGACCTAAATACACCACAGCTGTTCTCATATTACGGTTCACTGCAGTCCATCGCATTAATCAGCATTTTTATCTCTTCTTTTTACTTCATTAATTCGTTGTTATCGATGTGATGGAAGGGCGTGCTGTTAGGTATGGATGTGATGACATTTCGTTTCATTTGCATAGGTATGTTGGCCGAGTTTAATGGTCGGGTCAGCCAAGGAGTGGGTATGTTGAGGGTGTGAGCGGGATAGAGCGAGAGAGAGGTGAGATGGAAGAGCGAGCAATAGATGTATGTGTGTATGTGTATGTATATATGTATACATATATGCATATATATGTATATGTATATATATATGTATATATATAAATATATATATATATATATATATATATAGAGAGAGAGAGAGAGAGAGAGAGAGAGAGACAGAGAGAGAGAGAGGAGAGACGAGGACGATAAAAGGAAATAGAGAGAGAGAGAGAGAGAAAGAAATAGATCCATATAAAGTGAGCCAACCATAAGCACACACACACACACAAAAAGGAATTTGCAATTCAAATACTACCGTCAATTACAATGATCGCCCATGGTGAGTTAGTGACAATACAGTTAACTTCCAGTTCCCGTTTTCTACACACAAAAAACAGTCAAGAGTAATTCCATCTTTTATATC
>BOPN01000383.1:180000-185000 GCA_017312705.2 Penaeus japonicus
TGATGGAATATAAACATTGATGACAACAGTGATGATGATAATGGAAATGACAAATGTAATGATAATGATAATAGTCATTATAATGATAATGACAGCAGCAAGCATGATGATAAAAATCATCTTTGCCACAAACGCTATTAAAACGCCATTAATATTGTATTTGTTTTTATCATTGCTGTCCTTGTCATGATTATTATGATCGTAATAATCATCATTGTTAGTGTTGTTATCGTCATCAATAAGATTATTTTTCATAATTACTAGATTACACACCAACAAGTATACAAACAAACGCCCATATAAACACGTACAAACACACATAAACACACACGCATACAAACACATCTAAACACACAGGTACTAACAAACACCCACACGATCTGCGCATAAACGACATATAAATGCACATCAAAATGTGCACATTATCCATATTTTCCTGTAATATGTAAACCTTCCTATCAACCAGTCACCGTGTTGCATTACGTTGCGGACAAACAAGACCATTATTGTAGCAATGAAAGAGACAGACATAGCTAATCAGAAACGTGTACATATTTTTTTATTCTTTTTATAGCGCTAGTGTGCTTTCTCTCTCTCCCTCTGCCTCTCTCCTTCTTTCCATCTCTCTCTCTTTCTTTCTGTCTTCTTCCACCTTATCTCTGCTTCTCTCTAGGTATTCTTTCTCTTTCTCTTTGTCTTCTCTCTCTCTCTCTCTCTCTCTCTCTCTCTCTCTCTCTCTCTCTCTCTCTCTCTCTCTCTCTTTCTTTCTCTCTCTCTCTCTCTCTCTCTCTCTCTCTCTCTCTTTCTCTCTCTCTCTATCTATCTATCTCTCCTATCTCTCCCAACGCCTCCCCCTTTCTCCCTCCCCGCTCTCTCTCGTTCTCCCTGATGACTTAAGGTCTCTTGACCATCCTGCTTATACGTCAAAATGCCATTTGTATGTAGAAAGGGACACGGTGCAGCTCTTCTGACGGTCATGATATGCAAACGAGGAATCATGAGTATAAATTTGAAGGTAGTGAAAGCACGCCCTGTAAAATCTGTCTTCGAACTGGCAATGATTCCGAATGTCAGGTCATTTATTTGCCCGGCTCGATATGAGTTGCAAATATTATTTTGAAAGAAGATGCAAAAAAATTGGTTCGCTTTATTTATGTCTTATTTTGATGGTTTATCGAAATAACTGTGTTTGATCATGATTTTGACACTGTCATTGCAAGAAACCGATATCATATAGTCAGAAATCAGTTGTGCAAACAGTCGTGCAATCATGAAAGGTCAAGAGTGATTCCAGGGCATGGACATAAAGTAGTCAAATCCACACTGTAACCAACAACTTTATTCAAAAACCTTAGAATAAATAAGAAAACAGAAAAAAAAGCAGATATACAAACCCGCTAAAGAAAAAACAAACAAACAAGGACCTCAGATAATTAATCAAAATTAACCGATGTGACACACTAAAGAATCTGAAACTACCGTCCGGGAAAACCTGTGGCACCTGTGATGACGTCATCAGAATTAGAGGTGTTGAACCATACACGACGTTCAGACGGGAGCGAGGTCAGTGTTGCGTGGGAGCGTGGGAGAGGAAGGACGCACAGCTTAGAGGTAGAGTAAGATGGTGACTGGAGAAGACGCTTACATAAATGAAATTATGGCCGCCGTTGTAGACTTTGTTCTTGTTGGTTTTGCTTCCTTGACTGGAATCATTTGAATTAATTTTTAGGATTAGTTGTCTCTGAAATCATCAGAATCACTATTACGAAAATCACAGAGAGAGAAGCATGAACCGCGTTCCTTCGCTTCTCTCTTTCTTTGCAACGTCATTTGATCCAACGTAGACAGGTCATTGAAGCTGCATTTGAGAAGCTTTGGAACGAAGAAAAAATTATCAAAAGCCTATAGCGTAAGATCACTACTTAAGTATGCGTTGAAGTCTCCAGAATTCTTGTATTTCTCCTAAGATAAATTGTTTGTATAAGACGAAACGCATTAACGCATCACTTTGTCTGCCTATCATTGTATGACATTTACAGCCTTTGATAAAGCTAAAACCCAAGAAAATTCCTTTAATTATATTTGGCCTATGAACGAAGCTGATTAATAGTGCGTAATGTCTGATCGAAATTACCGATGCCTAAGTGCATCACGACGACGGATAATCATACCATCTATCATACTTATCGATGACATTTTTATATGTTCTAAAAGAGTTTATCCATTTCTAACCGTTATTTATTAATACTTCAGTATAAAATTTTCTTCATCTCATGGTTAGTTCGTATGAAATTTCGAAATGTATAACATTGCTCATGCTGTTGTTCTGTCCCTCGCTGTATCAAAGGCATTGGACACGAGACGGTTTATAAATGGGCCCTAATTACTAGTCAAGTGACAGATTTTGTATTGCATTTCGAGAGAGAGAGAGAGAGAGGGAAAGAGAGAGAGAAAGAGAGGGAAAGAGAGAGAGAGGGAGAGAGAAAGAAATAGAGAAAAGGGGGGTATTGTGTGAGAGAGAGAGAGAGAGAGAGAGAGAAAGCAAACAAAAAGATAAGTAAAAAAACAACAACAAAAAAAAACACATAAACATGGTTATTCAATGCATGACCACACACACCCATATACCCGTACATGCATTATACATTTGACTATCAAAATTCCATACACATTCCACTCGTAACGAACTGAAAGGTAAATGACTACATGACATTACGTGAATAATTCATAATCTCATTCCACCTGTACAAACAAACCGATGCGTGTGTGTGTGTCTACGTGCCATCTTGTGTGTGCGCGTTTCTGATCCTGTACGTGTTGTCTGTGCGTTTCTGATCATGTACGTGTTGTGTGTGAGTGTTCCTGATCATGTACGTGTTGTGTGCCTGTTTCTAATCATGTACGTGTTGTGTGTGTGCGTTTCTGATCATGTACGTGTTGTGTGTGTGCGTTTCTGATAATGTACGTGTTGAGTGTGTGCGTTCCTGATCATATACGTGTTGTGTGCGTGTTTCTGGTCATGTACGTGTTGTGTGTGCGTTTCATATCATGTACGTGTTGTCTGTGCGTTTCTGATCATGTACGTGTTGTCTGTGCGTTTCTGATCATGTACGTGTTGTGTGTACGTTTCTGATCATGTACGTGTTGTGTGCGTGTTTTTGATCATGTGCGTGTGAAGATCTCCGCTACGAAACGGTGTTCGAGAGGCATTTTGCGGTTGTACTCCATAACCCGCTGGTCATCAAAGAAAATGGCAGCGGGTCCAGGAATATAAAATATGGCGGAATTACAGGTGATTTGATGTGCAGAAGGTGGGAGGAGAGAGGGAAAAGAGAAAGGAAGGGAGAGAGAGAGAACGAGAGAGAGAGGGAGGGAGAGAGAGAGAGAGAGATTGACCGACGGAGAAAGAGAGACAGACCAAAAAGAATATAAGAAAGAATGTCGAGTAAGAAAGACTGAATCAAGAGAAGGCGAAGGAGGAGAGAAAGAGGGATTAAATAAAGAAAGGAAGGGGAGAGGGGAAGGAGCAAGGATGGAGCACGAAGAGCTATGAAGAATGTTCCGTCGACAATCTCTCTATTGTGTCCTGTAAATGAGAGTTCAAAGTTCAAAATGGCGGATTCATGGTCCTTTATATCAAGTCATTTATCAGTCAGTACTGTTAGAATTTTTTCGTGGTATATTCAACCCTAATTAATCATCGACTGTAACTTATAAAGACAAAAAAATAAATCTTTAAACATTCATAAAAGCATATCCACATCATGATCATTAATGATTCAAAAAAAAATATATCAATGTGAAAAAAAATATATGTATAAAAAAAAACAACTAAACTATACAAAATTTGAAAGAAGCAAGATAAGACTCACTCTCCCAAGACACATAAAGCTACCACACAAATACTTCCGGTGACCGCAGGAGGAAGGGGAGGGGGAGGGGGAGGGGATGGAGGGAGGTGGTGTGGTGGTGTTGCGGGGGGTCAGCGCAGTGACCCTTACAATAGTACCATAACCCACAGTACACTAGTTTTTTTCCTTTTTATGTTTTCTTCGTAATCTTGTGTTTTTCGTGCTCTCTCTCTCTCTCTCTCTCTTTCTCTCTCTTCTCCCCCCCTCTCTCTCTCTCTCTCTCTTTCTCACTCATTCCTCACTCGTCCGCGCCTTATTCTCTCGTACCTCTTACCTCCCCTCCCCTTCTCTCTCTCTTCTCCCACCGTCTTTTCAAACACATTCCCACTCACATTTACTATTTCCCACTTTCCCCCAACGTCTTTTTTTTACAGTATTTACTTCCCTCGGCAGGTTCTGTCCACCCTTTTTCCTCCTCCTCTATTCACTCTTCCTCTTCGTCTTTACTCTTTTTAAAAGTAATTTCGTTTCGCACTCAACCCTTTAACAGTCATAAAGATTACCACAGGTATATTAAGAAGCGCGTGTTGTTATTGGGGAGGGGAGAAGGGAGGGTGGAGGAGAGGGAGAATAAGGGAGGGTGGAGGAAGAGGAGGGGAAAGGAGGGAAATGGAAAGAAGAGGATTTTATTTTTTACTAAAATAGGCTCCATCTTTGTTTGTTGTATTTTTTAATTAGAATTACTATGGCATCGTGATTTTGTTTTTTCTTTTTTGTTGGTTATCATAAAGTATTATTGTAAGGGTATTTGTAAACTTTTGATGTGCTCAGCCTTGTATTCATCTAAAAGAACACGCGAACAATAACTAGCACACACACACACACACACTCTCTCACACACAAACACACCCACACATTTATTATAAGTTCATCTCGCTTCACTAAAACATAACCGTGAATCCATATAACAACAAACGCAAATCCCAAATCAATAGAATTCCAGTTGAAATAGAATTCTCAGTCAACCGTAAAACGGCCAAAAGCGATCGAATGCGATAGAGAGCATTCAAACATTTTGAATCCTGTCCCGGATAACGGAACGCGAAACTATCAAGCCTCTTGCGATATCCAATCATTTGCTATTCTCTC
>BOPN01000383.1:190000-195000 GCA_017312705.2 Penaeus japonicus
AATTATCTTCGCTTCTTTTCCCAAAAATTTGCTCAGGATTTACGCGAAAACATTCAGCTGTCTATAATGGATTCAGATAACCTGCATCATGTGCTTGACGCTGTGTTTGAAGGCAGTCAACAAATGCGACTCGTGTTGCGCAAAAAGGGTGTGAATGCCTTTCAGAATTTATATTCCCGGCTTCAGATTCCATAAAAGAGCGACCCCAACATCATACTTCATCATAAATTCATCATGTTTTTCTTCGATTTAACGCCATGTTTATGGTAAATATACACAAGCTACAATCTCAGTAGCGGGTTCCATCAAATCATATGATATATTGTCGGTAATTGCGTATATCATCTTTCATATTTATGGGGTATTTTTGCTTTCGAGATAAACTGGGCATCTCGCAAAAGTTACTGTCCACGTATAATGTTGATATGTAGTGATAAAATGTTTAAAGATTATATTTAACTAACAATTTATCAACGCATTTTGAGATAATATATATTTCTACGTTAACCTAATATAAACTTACATATATTAGAGAACGTTGTAGTAAGCTGCAAAGTCTTCTGCAGTCTGAAATTATTATAAGAAGTAAATTCTTACACATTGAACTAAATTAGTTAAAAATCCTCAAGATGATTTTGAATAAGTAGAAGGAAAAAGACGGCATTTAATTCCACCTTAAAGGTCATATTTTTCTAAGTAACATTAGCCAGAGATGGTAATCCGAAAACGAAAAGAAAAAAAAGAAGACAGAAAAGATATTGTAGAACACGACAGAAAAGAGGAAAAGACAGAAAATGTAGAAAAGGATTGTAGAGAGAGGGGGGGGGGACAGAGAGAAAGATAAAGAAAGAAAAGAGAGAGGACAGAGAGAAAGAGAAGGATTTCAAGTTCGCTAAGTCAGTCATGCGCTTTGCATTGTAGATAAGATTTTATCATTACTGTGAAGCCCCGCAGTGAACGATGCAAATAGAACGATTTCAGACATATTAGATCTCAAGATCAAAGTATTTCGTTCTAACTCTCATATCTTTACAGCGAAGATATAACGGAAAATAGTCAGAGATTATAAGAATCACGAGAGGATAATAGATTACGGATAATGTTCTCAGAATAAAATGGATTATTCCGTATTATATACATTTTTATGTATGCGATATGAATTATATCAGTTAGCACTTGTTAAGAAAAATGTTGCGCGTCACTAAGTAATTTCACGATGATTTAAATCCACAAAAGATTTTTTCCCGCGCACTTACACCCCGCCGCGCCAAGAAAGAGACCCGGAAAACAAAAGAGCATCGGGAGTGGTACTAGAATCGCTTTGTCATTGTAATACTGTACTTTTGTTTAGGCTCTTGATGAGATTACGTTTTTATATAGCTTGCAATATGGGTTTCGGCATTTCTTTGAGTATCTTATTATCCCATTTCCTGTGTATCTGTTTTCACCTTTCCCAGGGAACTTTATCTCTCTCTCTCTCTCTCTCTCTCTCTCTCTCTCTCTCTCTCTCTCTCTCTCTCTCTCTCTCTCTCTCTCTCTCTCTCTCTCTCTCTCTCTCTCTCTCTCTCTCTCTTACTCTCTCTCTTTCTCGCCTCCCTCTCCGCCCTTTCTCTCTCCACATGTGATTGTGCGTGTTGGTGCATCTATGTCTTATACGCTTGTACAACACTGACCTAGCAAGGATATTACTTTAACACGCTATATAGTAGACTACACAATATATTAACACAATAAAGAGCACAACAACACACGTGCAACTCACTCACACACCCACACTCGTACATCTGTGCAAAAAAAAGACGTAAATCTCACTCCTGACGCATTATTTTGTGACGCCCTTCAGCTGAACAAAATGACAGCTTAAACACCGGGTTCGTTGTACCTAAACAGTACCATATGGTATCCGCATTTCTTGTATTTGTCTTACCTAACTTCTTCTTTCTCTTGGTTTACACTACATGGATTTCCATTTTTTTTAACAAGTCTATACGCAAAGCATCCTCATCTTGTAAAGTATCTTTTAGCATACACAGTCTTACTTATCTGCTTGCTTGCTTGCTTGCTTGCTTGCTCTTTGACCATCCTCCGAAGTAATAGTTTTATCAGTCATAAAGTCGTTAAAGTTGTTTTGCCACGAAGGCGGAGTGGATGTTCGAGGCATTTCGAGCGCGCCATGGAGTCTCTGTCCTCTCGTTCCTTGTGGACTTTTATAGCCTTGCTTGCACAGATGCGGAACAAATATTGCATTGTAATTAAAGACAAGCACATGATATCTACACATATTTTCACAGTGTCCGGCGCGGTTGGTTACGAGACACTGGTTGCTTGATCAAAGGATATGGGGCAGGTTACTTAGTGAACAGTTATATCTATATATATGAATAGATAGATAATAGATGTATATATACACACACATATATATATATATATATATATATATATATATATATATATATATATATATATATATATATATATATATGTATATACACACACACACATGCACAAATATATACATAACCGTGTGTGTGTGTGTGTGTTTTTGTGTGTATGTGTGTCAGTGTGTGTGTGTGTGTATCTATATGTATATACACACACACACATGTCTGTGCATGTGGGCTATACGCTGAGTGTACATATACGTATGTACAACACTGCTGGAATATACGTTCACGCATACGTGATCATACACACACAATTTCTGCTACGTCATGCACAACAGGTCAGCTACGGTCATGATCACTGATCTGAAGCTAAGGTGAGGGTTCATGAGAGCATGAATACTGCCACAAATAAACACATGACTGCAACTGAAAAAATGGGAGGGAAACAAGACACTGAGAACTAGTTCCAATTTACCGTACCATGAAGTCATGCACTTGCAAAAGCAACATGGCGACATATGACCGAAACTTCGACATGTCACAAGCAGGTTTTAACAGTTGCAATAAACAGCCGAAAGAGTGCTTTTACGAGCGATATGGAATCCGATTCTCCTGGATTTTGGAGAGAACTTGTTAACATATCATTGTTTTGATGTCTTGGGATCCAGATGACTTTTATATTATCTATTTTCTTGGTTGTATATTTTGTTATAATGATTATCATAATATGGAATGTAATTCTAGTGTTTGATTTTTAATAATACACTTCTTAATATGAATATAATGATAATATTTCTTATCGTTATCATCAGAATTCTCGTAAACCAGAATTGAATATGCATCGGCATTCATCATGACAAAGCATTTTCTAAAGACTTTTCTAAAGATAGCATTTGACAATGATTTAAATAATTCAATTTGAAAAATTGATGTGCATTACCGGTACGGCAGTTGCACTGAAGTTTTAACGGTCTTTTGAAAGAAAAGAAAAGGAAAAAGAAAAAACTAAGAGAAAATACATATCCGCTCGGCTAAAGCCCCGGTAAAATATAAAAGGGTTCTTGAGAAAGACAAATATTTGCATATTCACGCAAGAACAAGTGGATATTTGATTTCCTGTAACTTTCATACACGATCACACGATGGAATGCCTCTTGCTTTTTAGATTTGTATATTTCATTCGATAGAGTAACTAAAGTATTTTCAAAACTTTATCATCATCATCATTCTATTGTTGATATAATTGGTGCTGTTATGACTGTTATTGCATTTCCTTGTTTTTTTCATTATTTATTATGTTTATTCTCTATCTACAGGCAATTATAAACCTTCATATATTCCTATATTTGTCTTTCAACATCTTTGTATCATATAGAACCACAAATAACCACCAGAATACAAATAAGAAAGCACAATCATAAAACACGGTAACACATATATCATTATAATCCAATTACGTTTTTTCTACATTTTTTTACAGTAAAGATACAAATTTTAATCATCCACGTCTCATATATCAATCATATTCACAGCCTAGAGAAATCCGAGCATGGCACTTCCCAATAGGCCTATGCTTGTGACCATGTTATTAACGTCAGCCTTTGAAAGTCCGCCGGTAACAACCTCAGAAAAATATGTATAGGCCTATCGATCAATTTTGTCCTTTTTCCTTATTTTCGTTCTCATTTATAACGTCACTCTTTTTTTATATCAGTAGTAAAGTTATAATGTTATGAACCTTTTAAATTTCTGCAGTGTTGATTTGAAGAAATGTCTTTGAGGGAGAGTTTTTTTGCCACTTTTTTTTTTTTTTTTTTTTGGGGGGGGGGAGGGAAAGGTTGGTGACGTCACACCTGGTTTAAGGGATGAGACGAGAGAAGATTTTTGCGGTTGTGCGGTTACATCCGGTTAGAGCTTGGGATGCGCAGCGGGGATTCAAAGACAAGGAAATCCGTCTCTGCAGCTGTTTGGTTTATTTATAGATGATTCTGCAAATGTAATCGTGTATTTTTTCTCTCTTTCTCTCTCTTTGTGTGTTTGTTTGTGTGTGTGTGTCTATATATACATATAACTGTATATATATGATCATACTATTTCATTCATAGCCTCTTAACTATCTGAACTAATAAGAAAAGGGAATGCTTGTCTGGCATAAGTGCCCCGCGCAACTTCAACTTTAATCTCATTGCTAATATCAGGAAAGTCAACAATCCCCCCCCCCACACACACACACAAAAAAAAAATGGACAGCACATCGTAGTACATCATAAAAATACCGAAAAAAACGAATTTACAAGCTGGAATGAATGAAAGAAAAAATATATTTTCGAGAGAAAGCACAAGGCAAGACTAATCGCACTGCTGAGTATGCAAAGGTCACACTGGTTGCAAACCTCCTGGCTCTTAATTGCAACCCTTCCTTGCATGGGCTCTTCAACTCGCCTTGTTGCGCAGCATATATTTTGTATGCTTGCTGTTTCTCATCCCGCATACCTTCACTAAAGCCGGTTCGAACTGCGTATACACAAGCCAATGATAACCTATTCAAAATCATCAATCTTGCTACAGACCATTGCTTACGTAGGATCAATAAGGATATACGATCCCCAAACCTTT
>BOPN01000383.1:207500-218256 GCA_017312705.2 Penaeus japonicus
TATAGACTACAATGATATCACCAAAAGCAACCACAAAACAACCAAAACTCAAACCTTGCAACCTACTCAAGCCCCAGCGAGTAGGATGAAGAGGTTATCCTCCTCCTTTTCATAACGCCCGAAGGATGGAGTCTCGAGGGTCACCGGAAGGTTATAAACACCATAAAAGTCAGCGAGGATGCGATTAGAATCTCTGCGGCAGGGGGTCTGATCCCTTGTTCGTGTAGGTACCGTTTGGGAATGTCTTTAGTTAATTGGGGGGTTTCTGGGTATTTTATTTTAATGCGTTTGTTATTTTGTTATGTCGTGATTGTTTATATTATTACTATTATCATTGTTATTATCATGATAAGGATAACAATAATGATAATCAGGATGATAATCAATATTATTGTTATCATTATCATCATTATTATCATCATCATTATCATTATTAATATGATGATGAATATCATAATTATAATTACTGTTGGAATGAAAAAGCAGAGCAAATTAAATGCATAAATATTCCGCTCCTTGGGAAATGGTTGTAGATGACGTTTATGTGATTATGCTTTTTTTAAGTATTTTTTCTCTTTTTTAGTGAAAGAAGAGATTGTATTTGCTTTTGTGAAATAATTTTGATTCGAGAAAATAGAATGAAAGAGCGAAAGAATGTATCGATATTCCTTGTCTTGGGAGAAGTGATTATAAACGCGCTTGTGTGTCAAATGAACGTCGTCTCAAAAGGATCGAATTCCCGCCACTTCGCTCATTAGGCGTTTCTGATGATGAACTTGCGATTCAACCCTTTGTGTGCAACAATGTATATTTTCTTCTCTGTGGATGGAACGAGAGGTCTGGCCAAAGGTTCATTATCCCTTTGGAACGACTCTCGTTGTTAGATTTATGGTGTTCTAAGTCGTTTTATGTAGATCGGATGTCGATGTTTAACCTGACTGGCCGTTCATGTCTAACGCTAAGCACCTCTTTCTTTCTCTCTCTCTCTCTCTCTCTCTCTCTCTCTCTCTCTCTCTCTCTCTCTCTCTCTCTCTCTCTCTCTCTCTCTCTCTCTCTCTCTCTCTCCTTTTTTGGGGTTAGATGCTATGTAGAACAAGTTATTGTGATTCTCTGTTGCATTAACATTCAGCTTGTTATTAATATGATTATGGATAATGTTGTCATTTGGTATGGATATTGGAGTCATTTCTTATGTTCATCCTCAGAGTCGTTATCATGAATATTTTCATCATTTTTTATACAAATACACACACACACACACACACACTCACACACACACACACACACTCACACACTCACACACACACAACGCAACACATATACACACATAAACACACACAATATGTGTGTGTATATACACAATTAAATCATTATGATGAATTATACTATTACTATGGATATACAAATATTCATATAAAGAGACACGGCCCTTTAATGGAAAGATTAGCATCGTCCGCCACATTTACATATAAAGAACAGGATACGCTTTATTGCGACATTTTTCTTGCGACAAGAATCTTTAAAAGTACAAAGCTTTTCTTTTCAAGAACTGTCACGTTTTCGTTGAGTCTTTACCTGAATAAGAAATCCATAGTAAAAGAAATTAGCTTCCAGAACGAGAAAAACATTCAGTATCCATTTTTTTTCAACGCCAAAAATCAACACGAAAATAGAGCAGTCTTCTTTACAACCCTTTTTATTAGCTGTTATAACCATAAAGTCCTCTTTTCTCATTAGAGCGAATAAGGGTGCAACATTAAAACGCTTTTAAGGGTATTTATGAGTTCCGATACTTAATAAAAAGTGTCTCAAAAATTATGGTTGCAGAATCTCTCGACTTCATCTTCCTTTTTCCTTTTAACGATAGTTTGGCAAAGACGTTAAAATGAACACATGAGCTAACGTTGTCTCATCAATTTATTGAAGAGCCTTTTTCTATCACGACATATTTTGATTCTTCTATTTCATTAGATATTTATTCAGTGTTTGCCATAAGGAAAGGGCAAAGAACTGGCTGCAATAAAATAGTAAAAAAAAAGAAGATAAAAACAACTATTTTTTACTAGAACTAAAGGAATTCCGACCTTTTCCTGTTTGAAAAACTCACGTCACCACAAAGGACCTTGACCCCTGTTGATGACAAGGCTGACATCACACATCGTCACCCTGACATCGAATACTGTCATAATGCCAACAGGTTCTGCCATCAGTACAGCATAATCTTGACGTCAAAGCTGTTGTGCCTGAGCTTCCATTTTCTTAAAAAAAAAAAATAATCCCAGAGCGCCGAAAAGTGATCAATGTCTTATCCCGGACAGGCTACCAGACATAACGATTAACGCTATTTGAGACACATTAGCGTGGAACTTTTTTTTTTTTTTTAACACTATTTTATAGGAAAGTGTCTTTCCAAAGAATCGATAATATTGGTGACTGTAGGTATTTTGTCTCTCTTATGCCTGTCTTTTTTGTTTGTTTTATATTTTACTTATAATGTATATGAGCTCATGTAATACACACACACACACACACACACACACACACACACACACACACACACACACACACACATATATATATATATATATATATATATATATATACATATATTCTTATCATCGTTGTTCAGTTCAATTATTTTTCCAAGCCGTCAGTTCCTGTGTGTTACGAAGTTAGATTGTGAAGGCTCACAGAGATTTATTCTTTTTCGCCACTCTCTTTGTATCTTCCTCCCTCTCCCTCTCTCTCTCTCTCTCTTTCTCCCTCCCCCTCTCCCTCTCTTTCTCTCCACCCACACAACAAACAATACACATAGATATGATGTGACATACAGCATAAACCATTATGACTTTTATATTCCGGATAAGCCAATGTACCGAGATAACCTTAGGATACCCGATATCCGAGAACGTCCCCTGTGACTTTTTAAAATAAAAGTCGTAACGGTAAATTTATACTAGGCGCGGTAATATCTGATCAAAATACCATTCACTTCACATTGTTTGAATCATAGAGAGTCTTTTCAATGCAAAGTAAAACGGAGGGAAGGAGAAACGAGGAAGCAGGAGAGGAGAGATAAGAAAGAGAAGGAGAAAGAATCTATTAGATGTGTTATTTTGTGCTTAGTGAACTGAATAGACAATGAAGAACATTATGATTAGTAGACAAGAGGGGGGGGGGCACGGGAAGGGGGATGAGGAACCTGGGGAAGGGGTTAGCTCGGAGAGAGGTGGGGGAGGCCAGGAGAGGGCAAGGAATGTGTGAATGCTTGCAAGAAGAAGGTGAAGGGAGGAGGAGGCAAGGGGAGAGGAAGGGTGGGGTGGGTGGGGGGGGGTACAGGATGGGATGGCAAAGTCATAAGGGTAAACGGTCGTTGGCCTCTTCTTGTGTCATATATGGATTTTATTATTATTATCATTATTATTATTATTATCATCATCATTACTATCCTTACGTTTCCATTTCACCTATCTTGTCTCTCTATCTCTCTGTCTGTCTCCCCACCCCTCTTTCTTTCCCTGTCCCATCCCCCATTAATCCCTAAATTCCTTATTTTCACTCGCCGACTCTCATCTACGCAAGAAAAAAAAAATTAACCCTATCAAAATCCAACCCTCCATCACCTAATACAGCGACGCTTACGGCAATATCGAACTAAAACAGACAATCTTGCAATTAACTATCAATTTCGCTATTAATCTTGCTATCACAAGAGCTCACGAAGCAGAACTAGCAATTACACTCGATGAGCTTAACGAGGCTGTTAGGCTGTTGTGGAGACAGCGTGTGATGCGCGATCGTTATCGAAAGTCGACGTTTGACGATATTTCGTTGACTTGGCGATCGTCCGCTGAGAAAAAAAAGGGAAAGATCGTGGGTTGGTTACTTGGAGAAAAAGATAGTAAGATATATGGGTATTGATAGATAGCGAAAGGAAAAGAAGAAGAAGAAAAAAACGAGAAATACGAGAGACAGAGAGAGGAATATAAGGAGAAGAGGGAATGGGTAACAGAAAGCGATAGAAAGAGAGTTTGAAGGGGGAGGGGCTTAAGGCAGGCAGGTAGGAAGGAAGAACAAAAAAGAGGTTAGGCAAAAAACAAACATTAAATAACAGTTACCTTATAATGCCCTGACCTTGACCATGAACTGTTTTAGGCCTATGAAAGGGTTGTTGCCAAAGGGAAGGAGGGGGGAAGATGGAGGAGGGGGAGGGAGAAAAATAGGGGTGGGGTGGTCAGGAGAAGGAGGAGAAGGAGAAGGAAAAGAAGCAGAAAAGGAGAAAGAGTGTGGGACAAAAGAAAAAATAGAAGTGAAATTAGAAAAAAAAAAAAAAATACCTATTAACCCTTTCCCTGAGACCGTTATGATCAAGAAATATGTTTTTTTTATATAATTGTGCAATCATTCCATTAGTGATGCAAAAATCATTGGAGCGTAAAATGGCATTGACAAAAGTAAATTTATTGGCGGCTGAGAAAAGATTCAGGAGGTAGTGAATAAATGAGGGAAAATGTAATAATAAAAAAGGTATGATCGATTAAAAAAAAAAAAAAAAAAAAAAAAAAAAAAAAAAAAAAAAAAAAAAAAAAAAAAAAAAAAAAAAAATCGTAAAACTAAAAATACATAAATAATCTAAAAGTTGAATTGTATCTAACTTAAACCTAAAAAGTGAAACTTAAAGAAAAATAACGAAAACATATAAAAAAGGCTGTTTTCTTCGTAAGAAAAGACAACGACCGCAAAAGGACGTGATATTTGAGGATAATTTTTCGTGAGAATGTAAGAAAAAAAAAATAATGAATGAAAACTAAAGAAAGACGAAAGAGAAAGGGAAAGGATGATGAATGGAAGAAAGTGAACGAAAATAAAATGAAATAAAAAAAAACATTGTAAGTAGAAGAAAAAATAAAAGATGAACGAATCAAGGAAAAAAGAAAGAAGAAAAGATAAAACGAAAGGAAGAAAAAATTAAGGAACAAGAAAAGTCAAAGGGAAAAAATAATGAAGAAATGGAATAAAAGGAAAGAAAATGAAAACAGAAATAATCTTTCTCCGAGATGTTTACGAGTCTCAAATGCGGTGTCGTTGCGGTAATATTTCTTGCGTTGACTCGATGTAACAGGCGGTCGTAAAATCAACAGAAATTTTGATTATTTCGTTTAACAGAGAGAGAGAGAGTGGGGGAGGGAGAGAGAGAGAAAAGGAAAGGAGAGAGAAGAGAGAGAGAATCCGGCTAATTAGATAATACTCTCGTCACTGCTAGAAGATTCCAATCTCTCTCTATATTTTTTATCTTGTTTTAGCTCAACATATCTTCGAGTGCATCAGTTTTATGAATTTCATTGAGGCATTTTACTTGTTTACGGATTTTTATCAAATGTTTTTGATTCTTCTGGTCGCATTCGTCTTCCCTCCCCCTCTCCTACTCTCTTTAAGGGAGAGGAAGGGAGAGATAGATAATGGGACAGAAAAGTGGATAGACAAATATACCGACAGACACCAAGACAGATAAGCAGCCAGGCAAGTAGACAGAGAGATAAACAAGCAGGCAACGAGACAGACAAAGAAACATACTGATGGAGGACAGACAGACAAACGGGCAATGGAACAGACAGACATCAGAGTAGACACATAAACCAATAAAACAAAAAGACAGATAGACAAACGGACAGTCGACAGGACAGACAAACAGACAGAAAGACAACAGGACAGGCATTCAGACAGAAAGACAACAGGGCAGACAAACAGACAGAAAGACAACAGGACAGACAGACACGCGGAACCGTTGCTAACTCCAAAAGCGGAAAAGCTCTAGTTAGTGTCGATGACTCCACCCTTCTCTTCACAGAAAGACGCCATTATCACCCTTAAGACCGTGTAAACATAAGCCCCAAAATTGCCTACGTGCTCAAAAGGCAAGAGCACGAATAGTTATGACAACACGAAGGGACGAAGTTAAAAAGAAGTGCCTGGGAATACGTGTTAGAAGAATGGTTGAAGAAGAACAAGAATAAAGGAGTTAAAATAGCGTGTTCAAAGAATGGAAGTTGAACAAAAGGAAAGTAAAAAAAGAAAAGAAAAAAGTATGCGTATTAAAATAATGCTTGTGATAAAAAGAAATAAAGCGTTGCGAATGCGTGTTCAACGAGGAATTCTGTGGACATGCAGGTGTTCAACGAGAGGGAGGGGTGGGGAGGGGGGGCAGGGGATGTTATTTAGATGGGGGGAGGGGTGGAGGGGGTGGGGGATGTTATTTAGGAGGGAGGGGGGGAGAGGGATGGGGGAGGGGAGATGGGAATGGAAGATGGAGGAAGGAGAAGACGAAGATGAGCGGTTGGCGGAACGGGAGAAAAACATGAAGAACTCACGACTAAGAGGTAGGAAGAGAAAAATTACGAATGGGAAGAATGGAAAGGGTGATAGTTTGTCTATTCGTCTGTCTCTCTGTTTGGCTGTTTGTCTGTAGGTTTGTCTGTCTGTTCCGATGTCTTGCGAATAGGTGAGAGAAGTTGAGGAGAATGGCAGAAAAGAGATAACGACTCTACGTCTGGAAGAGAAAGAAAGAAAGAGAGAAGGGGAAAACTAACAAGTAAGAATGAGACGCAGCGAAAAACAACAACAATAAAACACCACGAAAAAGAAAATAGAAAGAACAGAACATCGAAAAGAAAATAGAAAGGACAGAGAAAGGATAAGGGGGGGGGGGAGAGTAGGTAAGGGGAGAAGGAGGGGGGGGGACGGGGGAGGGGTTAAACGAGGGAGAGGGGGAGGGGGAGGGGGCGCTAAAATGCGGATGTGGTTGAACTGCAATTTATTTTCATGTTGCGATCGTCTGAAACTTTGAAACATGATTGATGTCGATAATGATGTTATCGATGTTTTGGGAAGACATTTTGAAATTGCGGTTCTTGTGAAGTGTGATATTGCAGTATTTGTCATTAAGTCGTCATTATCATTATCATCATCATCATCATCAATATTATCGTTGCTATCATTATTATCATTGTTGTTGATGATATTCTTATCGTTATTACTACTACTATCATTATCACCATGATTATCATCAATGTTGATTTTTGTTGCTTTTATCATTATCGTTGCAGTTATTGATACCCTCATGATAACTGTTTTCTAATAGTGTTTCTACTGATATTAATCCTTGATATTTCTTATAATCGTTAACATTATCATCTTCATTATGACCATCATAACAATAACAGCAATATCAGAAGTATATAATGATAGACACATTCCTAGTGAAAGCAGAACGTAACATCATGAATTGATTAAAATATTCATTATCAATTAAAGACAAGTTGAGAACACAGATAATCACACTCCATATATGAAATAACTGTAATTTGTGATTCTATTTTGTAATATTGTCCCTTTTTCGATGATATACGCCATTTATCTTATAAACCGAAAGATAATACAATTATAAATTTGTATACCATATCACTGATAGTGGATTTTTTCAGAAACAAATAACGGTTAAATTTATATCTTTATACTGACGCTCTCTATCCTTCCCCGCCTTATATGCACGACGCCTGTGACCGAGACGTCTCTCTATTTGTGCTCAAAGAGGCGAGAATGTAATTGGAAATTCACTGAGTGTAGCCTTAAGATGAACGTTTTATTTTAGTTTCGTAATTAATTGACCGAACAGTTTCTTTCCGACAAGAAATTAAACCGCCAAAATAGCTTAACATTTTCGGGACCCAAAGCAGGTTATTTTCGTTTTTACATCGATATTATTATACGCGATTTTTCCGTGTGTGAATGCAGATCCCTAACAAGTAAGCAATTATTCCAATTAATTCACCAAAGCCATAAAATAGATACGCTAAAAAAATCAGACCCAACACACACCTCCGGGTCGTCGCCAGGCTACCGTCACGTAGTAAAGTCATTTAAACGATTATCAGCGCATGTCTGAGAACGCTAATTAGCGTCAATAAGATCTTCACCGGTCTCCGTGACAAAAAAATATAAAAGAACAACCCTTCTCACATCACACAAAGCACGATTATTATAGGACGACCCAGACGATAATTAGTCGCGGCCGGACGATCATCGTGAGAAGAAAAATTATCGTACCTCTTCATCCTTGGAGAACCGTATGGTGGGCCAGTGGGTCATGCAGGACGAAGGGCAGAAACTGGGATTGGAATATAACTGAAATACATCTCTGTACATCTGTTAGTATAGACAGAACAAAGAAAGAAATGGAACGCGACAACTTATATATTGGGATATATGTAATAGGCAAATCAATGTAATTTATCCTACATCCATGTGTCTGTCATTTATGAAGGAAGATAGGGAAGAAGAAGAAGAAGAAAAAAAAAAGAGCGTTCCGTGTAAACAGACAGTGAGTCCATTCTCCACATTATCGTTTTCTTATAGTTATCCTTGTCTGACATGCTTGCAGTTCTTTTTATAAATTTTAGTATAAGCAATTAACGACTCTTTAGTATTAATCATATGGTATTAGTCTTTAAAGAAAAAAAATATCCCATTTTCTATTGATCGATCTCGTTTTCTGCTTCCAATGATTCTTCATTTCAATATCTAGTTATCATAATTTTTATCCTGATCTTAATTCTCTTAGTCCATTGACATGTGATATAAAACTGTTATTAATACTTTTTTTTTTCTTTCTTTACAGGAAACTAGCTTGGGCTAAGATGTCGGGCCTGAAGGCTCTGGTGTTGATTGGTCTCGTCACAGCCGTCTATGGTAAGACGTGTGATATTATTAACCTGTCATTTAGAAGATGTTATTATTAAATACGCCCTGTTATCATATGTAGAAGATATGCTTCAAGATATGTAGAAGGTGCTATCATTAAGAATATATCGTCACTAAAAAATTGCAGCATTTCTGTCATTGTAACCATAAAGCTATTACGTTAATTTGTAATTGAGTAATGTGACTCCATTAGCATAGCAAGCGACAAGTTATTGTCATGATTTGATTTTTTCCCCTTTTCAGACTATTTTGTTGCGTTCCCGCTTTTATCCCTTCTCACAAAAAGTCAAACTTTGTATTACTGAATACAATAATAATTCTTTGGTATTCTCCGGGGACAAAAGTAGTTTTAAAGTATCCTACATTGTGCCATAAACGATTTTCCGTGTCTTATTCTTTCCTTTTTCTCTTTTTTACTCTCTCCCTTCTTTACCTTCTTTCTTTCCCTCTCTCTTCCTCTTCCCCCTTCTTCTCTCTCTCTCTTCCTCTTCCCCCTTCTTCTCTCTCTCTCTCTCTCTCTTCTCTCTCTCTCTCTCTCTCTCTCTCTCTCTCTCTCTCTCTCCTTCCCACCCTGCCGAAGAATAAAAACGTTATCTCTATCACAAATCTTCTCAAAAATACTAACCACTTCCTACCTATTTGTCACACGCATTATACCTTACAGCACGGAGTGTGGACGAACCAAGACTGAAACCCCAGTCACGCGCAGCGAAAATGACGAGAAGATGGAGAACCACATCTGGCGTCGGTTCCATCAACTCCATAAGGACAGCGGAGGGCGAGCAACTCTACCGCCTGCTGGCTCCCAAATGCACAGCACAGGGCTTCTTTCCCCAACCCGGTTCGTGCACGGATTTCTACCGGTGTGTGGACTGGTCGGGAACCGGGACGCGATTCTCAGTCTTCCGGTTCAACTGTCCTTACGGAACGGTCTTTGACGACGATCTCGACATTTGCAACCACCCCGCGGCCGTGAAGAACCCTCCCGAATGCTCTGGCGTTGCTGGAAACCTGCCGTTACCTGAACCTCCTGGTGTGGATGAAGGAGGAAGCATGGGGGGAATGGGAGGAGGAGGAGGAGGAACTGGAGGCGTTGGAGGGACTGGAGGAGTAGGAGGGACTGGAGGCGTTGGAGGAACTGGAGGAGTGGGAGGGACTGGAGGAGTGGGAGGGACTGGAGGAGTAGGAGGAACTGGAGGAGTTGGAGGGACTGGAGGAGTAGGAGGGACTGGAGGAGTTGGAGGAACTGGAGGAGTTGGAGGAACTGGAAATGTTCCAGGAACCGAAGTTAGTGGTACTCCTGGAACCCCTGGTACTCCTGGGACCCCTGGTACTCCTGGAACTCCTGCAATCCCAGGTACTCCTGGAACCCCTGCAATCCCAGGTACTCCTGGAACCCCTGGCACTCCTGGAACCCCTGCAATCCCAGGTACTCCTGGAACCCCTGGTACTCCTGGAACCCCTGGTACTCCTGGAACCCCTGCAATCCCAGGTACTCCTGGAACCCCTGCTATCCCAGGTACTCCTGGAACCCCTGGTACTCCTGGAACCCCTGGTACTCCTGGAACTCCTGCGATCCCAGGTACTCCTGGAACTCCTGGTACTCCTGGAACCCCTGGCACTCCTGGAACCCCTGCAATCCCAGGTACTCCTGGAACTCCTGGTACTCCTGGAACCCCTGCAATCCCAGGTACTCCTGGAACCCCTGGCACTCCTGGAACCCCTGGTGTAGTACCCCAGGTACTCCTGGAACCCCTGGCACTCCAGGAACCCCTGCCATTCCAGGTACTCCTGGAACCCCTGGAACTCCTGCCATCCCAGGTACTCCTGGAACCCCTGGAACTCCTGCAATCCCAGGTACTCCTGGAACCCCTGCAATCCCAGGTACTCCTGGAACTCCTGCCATCCCAGGTACTCCTGGAACCCCTGGCACTCCTGGAACCCCTGCAATCCCAGGTACTCCTGGAACCCCAGGTACTCCTGGAACCCCTGGTACTCC
>BOPN01000383.1:251632-256632 GCA_017312705.2 Penaeus japonicus
CCTAATTTACCTATCTACCTATCCTTTCTCTCTCCACCACGACCAAAGAAAGAAATGAAAAGAAAGAGAGAAAAAGACGAAATGAAGCGATCGGACACACTCGCTCCGCCATTTCCATAATCCTTCCCAGAATCTGACGTCACGCTCTGACACCGCGTGAGGCTGACACTCCTGACGTAGCACCAGGTGAGACGGAGGTTGGTGGGGGGGGGGGAGAAAGAGGGCAAGGTGAAGAGGGAAGGAGAGGAGAGGAGAGGGGAAGGGGTGTATGGGCGTGGAGAGGGAATGAGAAGTGAAAGAGAGAGAGAGAAAGAGAGATGAAGAGGGAGAGAGGAAGACAGACAGAGAGACAGAGAGAGAGAGAGAGAGAGAGAGAGAGAGAGAGAGAGAGAGAGAGAGAGAGATGAGGGAGAGAGGAAGAGAGAGATAAAGAGATGAAGACGGAGAGAGGAAGAGAGAGTGAGAGGCAGACAGAGAGAGAGAGAGAGAGAGAGAGAGAAACAGAGAGACAGACAGACAGAGAGAGAAAGAGAGAGAGAAAAAAAAGTAGGGTCATACCACAGCGGATAACCTGGGATCCTCTTCCGTCTGCTACTTAGGTCACGCCTCTGCCTCCGCTACACCTCCGTCCGTGATTCTGATAGCGTGATAAGATAGTATTACGATTTTCATTACTTTAGTGTTACTTAAAGGAGGGAGACAGATGGTGATGTAAGAAAAGAGGACGGGCAAAAGAGAACAGAAGGACGGAGAAGCGAAAGTAGGGAGTGAGAGAATTAGATAAAGAGACAGAAAGAGATAGATATATGAATATTGATAGATAGATAGATAGAGAGAGAGAGAAAGATCACGAGTGAGTTATCATACGAATTATATAATTATTCTATATCACGTATTTGACTCCTTAAGAAAAACAAAACAATATTGATGATCTGAGGACACATGAGTATGGAAGTCGAGATGGTATATATATCATGAGGACGATTTTTGAAAAAAGTATTCACGCGTACATACACATAACACTTCAAAGATGCATATACACAGAGGCACAAACACAGTAACTCTCTCTCTCTCTCTAGCTCTATCTGTCTCTCTCTGTCTGTCTGTCTGTCTCCATCTTTTTCTCTTTTTTTCTCTTTCTTTCCCTTTCTCTCTCTCTTTCTCTATCTGTCTCTCTCTGTCTGTCTGTCTGTCTCCATCTTTTTCTCTTTTTTTCTCTTTCTTTCCCTTTCTCTCTCTCTTTCTCTTTCTTGCTCTCGCTCTCTCTCTCTCTCTCTCTCTCTCTCTCTCTCTCTCTCTCTCTCTCTCTCTCTCTCTCTCTCTCTCTCTCTCTCTCTCTCTCTCTCTCTCTCTCTCTCTCTCTCTCTCTCTCTCTCTCTCTCTCTCTCTCTCTCTCTCTCTCTCTCTCTCTCTCTCTCTCTCTCTCTCTCTCTCTCTCTCTCTCTCTCTCTCTCTCTTTCTCTCTTCTCTCTCTCTCTTTCTCTCTCCTTCCCCCCCCTCTCTCTCTCTTTCTTCTTTATCTCTCTCTCCCTCTCTCTCTCTCTCTCTCTCTCTCTCTCTCTCTCTCTCTCTCTCTCTCTCTCTCTCTCTCTCTCTCTCTCTCTCTCTCTCTCTCTCTCTCTCTCTCTCTCCCTCCCTCTCTCTCTCTCTCTCCCTCTCTCTCTCGCAAATACACATACTTAAACACGCAAACAAACATAGCAAATAAATCAGCCAAACAGATAAATAAGTACAGGTTCTCACAACAGCGGGGGGATCAGCAGCTTAAGGTGTGGCTGAGTGTGTCTGTACCATGATGGTGGGGGGGGGGGGGGGGGGGATATAGGAAGGGAGGGAGGAGAGGGGAAGGGGGGAAGGGAGGGAGGGAGGGATGGGGGGGGGAGGGAGGGAGGAGGGAGGGAGGGTGGGAGGGAGAGGAGGGGAGGTAGGGTGGGAGGGAGGAAGGGAGGGATGGAAGGAGGAATATAGGGAGGTAAGGTGGGAGGGAGAGGAGGGGAAGTAGGGTGGGAGGAGGGAGAGGAGGGGAGCAGGGATGGAGGAAGGGAGGGAGGGAGGGAGAAAGAGAAGGAGAGAAGGAAAGAAGGAGGCCCAGAGGGAGGAAGGGAGGAGGGATGGAGGAAGGGAGGGAGGAAGGGAGGAGGGGTGGAGGAAGGGAGGGAGGGAAGGAGATAGGGGAGAAGGGAGGGAGAAAGAGAAGGAGAGAAGGAAAGAAGGAGGCCCAGCGGGAGGAAGGGAGGAAGTGCGGATGAATAAGAGGGAGGTGAGAAAAAGGGATGGAAAGAGACGTATAGCGAAAGAAAGGGAATTAGGAAGAAAGGGAGAGATGAAGGAAGGAGGTGAAGCAAAGAAGGTGGATAGGAGGGAAGCGGGGAGAAGGGATAGAATGAGGTGAAGCAAGGAAGAAGGAATGGAAAGAGGGATGCTGAGAAGGAAAAGAAAGGGGAAGGCGATAGAGGAGATAAGATAGGGGAGAAGAAGAAGAAAGAAAGGGGTTGTAGAAGAGGCGGGGGGGGGGGAGGAAGGGAAGGCTGCATAATAACAATTAATAATAATAATAATGATAGTGATTACGATGATGGCGATGATAATGATAATGATAATGATAATGATGATAATAACAGTAATGATAATACAAATTATAATGACGATAAGAATAGTAAGAATAGCAATAGTAATAATGATAATAATAATAGTGATATAGTGATAAAAACATAAAGATAAAGATAAAGATAATTATATTAATAATAATGATGATAATAATAGTGATAATTATTATGATAAAACTAATAACAATGATAATGATAATAACAATATTGATAATAATGATGATAATGATAATGACTATGATGATCATGATGATAATGATAACGATTATGATGATCATGATGATAATGATAACAATAATGATAACAATGATAATAATATATCAATAATAATAATGCTCAGATTTTTTTTATAATGATAATAAGTGCTGCAAAAATATTGCTGATAAAACAGGAGCGACAACAATAATGGCATTGTTAATGATAATCATGATATTTAGAATGATAACTATAAAAAAAACGGATATCAGTAATGGTAGCATTAGTAATGCTATTGATGATGATGATAATAAAGATAATGCTAAAATGATAATAACGATGATGATGATAATAATGATAATAATAATGATGATAATATAATTACAATACTGATGGTAATGATACTGATAATAATGATACTGATAATAATGATACTGATAGCAATGATTATAATAATGATGATAATAACAATGATAACAAGAACAACAACAATAATGAAAGCAACTACTAGTAATACTAATACTAATAAAAGTAATAATGACAATTATGATAATAACATCAATACTAAAGATAATAAAAAAACTAATGATAATGATGAAAAAATAAAACAAGTATTTTCATAACATACTACCCTATTACTTAATAAAACCACAGCCTCCATTTCATTCATTGTTACCGAACGGTGAATACTTATCATGTTGTTTTTTTTATATAATGGCAAATAACGTTCCTTTCATTGATAAAAAATTATAATAGATGATGTCTTTAAGCCTTAATGCATTCACTAATTGGTTGCATGTTTACTTAATGGTTTGCAAATGAGTAAACTGCTGGATTGTCTGATTATCAATTTGTCACAATTAGCGGTTTAATGGTCCCTTGTGTGGGGTTGTTGTTGTTCATTTTGTTAGTGTTTTTTTTTCTCTCTCTTTCTCTTTCTCTCTTTCTTATACTATCTTTTTCTCTCTCTTTTTCTTTCTCTTCTTTTCTTTTTCTCTTGTTCTTTTTCTCTCAATCTTCTTTTCTCTCTTCTCTCTCTCTCTCTCTCTCTCTCTCTCTCTCTCTCTCTCTCTCTCTCTCTCTTTCAAAAACAAAATATACAGAGAGAGCGAATAAGATATCGTGTGTCGCCCTTCCGCCAAAATCAGCATCGGCCTATTTAGCATTACATCGTGAACGTTCTTGGGAAAGTATTTTCTCCACCAATGGCTGCGCGACGTGCGAAAAAGCGACATGTGCGGGATTTAACTTGTCTGTTCGTCTCTAAACGTTGAGGTGCTTTATGACAAACAGACGTTACTTATTCACGAATGTCAGTTACGATTTGGGGATATTTCATTTTGTGTGCTGAGCGTGCGGGGAAAAAAATGGGGTTTCTGCTCGCCATTTGAGTCTGTTAGCCCTTTTTTTTCTTTCTTTTTTTTCTTTCTTTCTTTTTTTTAATCTCGCTATCCTTATTCAATTATGAGTTGATAGATAACCGCTGTGGAGTTGATATAATTTTATAGCTGGAGTTCTTGAAGCGTATCGTGTAAGAATCGTTGTCTGGTGAGTATATTAATCATGAGTATAATATTCATGAAATTAATTACCCTTATGGCGGTTCAGGACCGGCTGTTGGATTTTTTTCGTTTCATTTTTATTTTTTTCGCTGTCAGAAAAGGCTATTTCCTTAAAAATAAAACTGATAAGGGTTTTGTTCTCATCAACATTTGCTTTTGCGACTAATGCAAGACCTCTCAAGCTACCTGGAAGTATGATGAAGGCCACGGCTGGGAGGTCATGGAAGACTAAATCACTTCTAAAGGGTTTATCTGATAATAGATATATATATATATATATATATATATATATATATATATATATATATATATATGATATACATATATATATACATATATATATATATATATATATATATATATATATGTATACATATGTATATATACAGGTGTATATATATATATGTGTCTGTGTGTGTGTGTGTGTGCGTGTGTGTGTGTTTATTTATATATATATATACATATATATATATGTATATATATATATATATATATATATATATATATATATACATATATATATATACATATGTATATATATATATGTGTCTGTGTGTGTGTGTGTGTGTGTGCGTGTCTGTGTATATATATATATATACATACACACGCACGCACACACACACACACACACACACAC
>BOPN01000383.1:264132-266632 GCA_017312705.2 Penaeus japonicus
GTATCTTGGCACCAAATCTATATGTATTCACTCAGCTTATTCAACCAATCTATCTACTGTCATTTACTCATCAACTAATTCATCGACTCATCCACAATGAGCATCAATACTCAATTTATCCGTCAATCCATCTACTCTTTGTATTTTGCACTCATCTTTTATTCATTAAGTGACTCGTCGTGTAACCAGTTACTCATCTTCTTATTCACATCTCAGAACACCAGTTTCCGAGGACTGTTCCTCATATTACTCATCAGTCCACTCATTCTTTCCTTATCTACCCTTTTACTCATTTTCTTATCCACATCTGAGTTCACCAATTTTCACTCAATTTACTCATCAACCCATCTACCACTTACCCTTCCAATTATGCTTTACTCATCAACGAAATTCCTCCATTCACCCATCGTTTACTCACCAACTATTTCTTTATCTACCTATTTACTCATCCTCATCTAGAATGAAATCACCAATTTCCGAGCATATATACTCAGTTTACTCATCAATCCATCTATCACTTATCCCTCCACCCAACCACACTCCCACCTATCCACTCACATCTACTCATCCACATCTCAAACCACCAATTTTCGAACATATACCCTCAATTTATTCTACCACTTACTCACACACCCACCCATCCCTTACCTCATCAGCTAAATTCCTCACCTACCCACCCACCCTTCCTCCCACATATTCTCTCACATCCACTCACATCCCATCTACATCTCAAACCACCAATTTTCGAACATATACCCTCAATTTATTCTACCACTTACTCACACACCGACCCATCCCTTACCTCATCACCTAAATTCCTCACCTACCCACCCACCTACCCTTCCACCTATCCTCTCACATCCACTCACATCCACTCACATCTACTCATCCACATCTCAAACCACCAATTTTCGAGCATATACCCTCAATTTATTCTACCACTTACTCACCCACCCACCCACCCCTTACCTCATCAGCTAAATTCCTCACCTACCCACCCACCCTTCCTCCCACCCTCCCACCTATCCTCTCACATCCACTCACATCCACTCACATCCACATCTCAGAGTCCGGGTGCGAAGTGCGGAGCGTGTGTATGCTCCTACGCCACGGCAGCCGCCACCCGACAGGCCTTGACTTGGCGCTCATCCGACTTCACATGGCGTCTCTTAAGGAGAGGATCTTGAAGGCGCATGGGCTTGGTTTGGGTGAGTATTTGGCGGTTGGGTGGGTTGGGGGTGGTTGGGTGGGTAGGTAGGGGTGGGGGGGGGCTATGGGGGTGGTGGTGGTGGGTTGGGGAGGTGTGGGTGTGTGTGTGGGGGGGGGGGGGGGGGGGGGGTTGTAGAGGAAGTGTTGGTTGTGGTGATGGTGATGGTTGTAGAGGTGGTGGTGGTGGTGGGGGGGGGTGTTTGTGTTTTAGGTGGTGATCGTTTTTGTTTTTTGGTGGTGGTGAAGGTGATGTTTTTGTTGGTGGTGGTGATAGTGTTTGGTTGATGGTGTTTTGGTGATGTTTAGTTTGTTTTTGATGGTGATGTGTTGATGGTATTTTTGTTGTTTATTGTTGTTGTTGCTGCTACTGTTTATTTGTTTGTATTGATTGAGTTTATTTTGTTGTTTTCATTAGCGAGAAGAGAAGAGAAAAAGAGAGAAGGAAAGTAAAGCAAAAAAGGAATGAGAGAAAAGGGCGAAAGCAGTTAATTTATTTGTTTGTGGATAATAAAAAATAAATAAATAGATAAATAAATAAATAATAAACATATTAACAAAATCCAAAAGACTAATATCCCTCTCTTATCCCGCAAACCCACAGGATCTTTATGCCAGAAGGACATCGATCTCCTGAAGCAGTGGACAGGGAAGGAACTCGAGTACAAGTTACGAATGAAGCTTTTCGAGTCCGGGAAATCCGAGCTCGAGCGCCTGGGGGCGAGGATGAGGACAGCTCTTCCTCACTTCTTCTCAGAGGATGCTTTGAATAGTAGAATTTCGGTAGGCCTATGGAGAAGTGTGTTGCATTTGTGTTGTTTGTTGTTGGGGTTGATTTTCCCTCTTCTTGTTCTTTCTGCTAGATAAGGTGGTTTGTTTGTTTGTTTGTTTTTCTTCTTCTGCTTTCGTCTTTTCTTCGCCTCTTTACTTTCGCCGTCTTCTTCCTTTTCCTTATCACTGTTCTGCTTTCTTTCTTCTTTTTCTTCCACCTTCATGTTTATATTCCTCTTTCTTCTTTTTCTTCTTCTCCCTTTTTCTTTATGTGAATGGTCCTCTTTTTTCGTTTTTTTTTTCTCCTCGTCATCATTCGCTTATCTTCTCCTTCCTACTTCTCCTCCGGCTTCTCCTTTTATAATTCCTTCATCTCCTCCTTCAGAGAGAGAGAGACAGAGACAGAGAGAGAAAAATAAAGGGAGAGAGAGAGAAACAAACACAGAGATAAAGATAAAAAGATAAAAAAAAAATCCCTGTAATCACTTCATCACCCTTTGTATTCCCATCATTATCCATGTAT
>BOPN01000383.1:279132-281632 GCA_017312705.2 Penaeus japonicus
TTCTCTGAAGCTCTGTCATTCTCGCTGTGCTTTCTTTCATTCTCTCTCTCTCTCTCTCTCTCTCTCTCTCTCTCTCTCTCTCTCTCTCTCTCTCTCTCTCTCTCTCTCTCTCTCTCTCTTGCACATATACTTCATTCCATCATCAGGATAATCGAAACTTAATGAACAAGAATAGAATCTTTAAGATGTTTTAGAAGTATTTTAAGATAAAGAAAAAAGGAATGGTATTGCATCTAAAATCATGTTGCAATGACAAACATCAGTCTAAGGTCCTCTCACATACCATAAAGACCGGAGGTATGCGAGTTGCAGTAAGCAGATGTGCAACATATGACCTTTGGAGAGAGAGAGATCGGGCAGAGAAGATGAAGGAGAAGAAAATGAGAAGGATGAGGCAGAGACAGTACCTCTCTCTCTCTCTCTCTCTCTCTCTCTCTCTCTCTCTCTCACACACACACACACACACTCTCTCTCTCTCTCTCTCTCTCTCTCACTCTTTCTCTCTCTCTCTCTTTCTCTCTCTCTCTCTCTCTCTCTCTCTCTCTCTCTCTCTCTCTCTCTCACTCTTTCTCTCTCTCTATCTATCTCTCTCTCTCTTTCTCTCTACGATATGTCCTCTAATTGAAGAATTTCGTGAAAGGATTGAAAGTAAAACATTGTACAGTATTGCAACATCCTTTATAGAGGACGGCATTTTATCAGATATATTACGTAAACACAAAGACTTTGCCTGTAATAGATAAAATTGCAAGGCCTCTCTAGAGTGATATACATGCACTACTATGTCTTATGTATAGCTTTGCCCTAGCTTATTGATTGACAGGGTCACAGTAATATCTGCTTTACCAACAATGTATGTCTCAGAATCTAATATGAACTGTACAAATCATTTAGGCATAGTTCCTATGCCTATTCATGTGTATACAATGTATATAGTATGAATAAACATATCAAAATCAAAATTAAATCTCTACGTTGACCTACACACACACACACACACACACACACACACATGTATGTATATATATATATATATATATATATATATATATATATATATATATATATATATATACATATATATATATATATATATATATTTATTTATTTGTGTGTGTGCGTATGTATGTGTGTGTCTTCGACTTCCTTGGCCATTTCTGTGCTGACAGTCCATTATTTAGAAATCGACTTAGCCTAACAATGTTGAGTATTACATGCCTATTGTTGGAGAGGTCAAGCGATGCGCCCTCGGCCCTTGTCCCAAGCTGGGTCAAAGTCAGAATGAGTTGAGCTCTCCCCATGGCCAGACCGTGACCCAAGTTCGCCCAAGGTGAAGAAAATGTCTACTCGTCACCTCTTCGACCTCGTTTACCGCATCGTTTTTCCCCAAAGACGTTTCCTCCAATACTATCAATAAAGTGTGTTTAACCTAGCAGTTTTCCTTATCAATCTCCAAACCATAAAGATCCTCTCAAACAGTGCAAGAGGGAGGGACTAGAGAAAAAAGGAGAGGAGGAGAAAAGGGAGAAGGAAAAGTGGAGAGGGGCGCTAAGATCTAGCTACTCTCTTTCCACCCTCTGTGTTGATATCTAGTGGCTTTCCTCTCACACCGTCCATACCTTTCTCCTTCCTTCCCTCTCTACAAGAAAATTCTTCCTCTCCATTAGAATGTAGTTCCTTCCCTCCTTTTAGTTGGAATGTAGCGCCTTCCTCCCCATTTCGCTAAAACCCAGCGCTTTTTCCCAAGTTGCTAGAATCTAGCGAATTCCCTCTCACTCCGCTAGAATGTAGCGCCTCCTCGACCGAGCCAGAGTGGCATTCGAGAGATAAACAATCCGAAAAGATGACGTTACCGCAGCCAGACCCAGCGAATTTCTTCTCTCAACTCTCTCCCACGTATCCTGTGGTGACGCCAGATGGCAAGGTGGAAACGGTGATGTTCCTTGAGGCGTCGAAATCCTTTACACAGATATACGGTGAGGAGAAATGAGGGAGAGAGGGGAGAAAATATGCAGAGAGGGAGTGTGTGTGGGATAAGAAGAGCGAAAGAACGAAGGTTGAAAATAGTGATGATGAGAATAAGGAAAGAGGAGGAAAATGATAGTGGTTTATGGTGAATAAGAGAGAAAGATAAAGGAGAGTGAGGTGACAGCATTAGAAACGAAAGAGAGAGAAATAAGACAGAGGCAAGAAACGGGAATAAAGAGAATGATAACCATGAGTATTTCTCATTTGATAAGGTGTCAGTCATGTTTCAATCAGGCTTTTAAGAAATGAGACAAGAGAACATATGAAAATCACCACAATATAGATATGTACAACTACTCAGAATTACAGAAATGTTCATAAATTCCTGAGGCCAAAAGAGGTTATAAAGAAAGAGAGAAACAAAGAAAGGCAGTTTGATGATGTATTATTATGTAGCACTTCTCATGTTATGTCACTATTTTCCATTGTTTTTAACCATCCAAGACGGGCCACATCTTGAGACATTCGGCAT
>BOPN01000383.1:286632-289132 GCA_017312705.2 Penaeus japonicus
TAACCATCATCATTATCTCATCATCATCAACATCACCATAACCATCATCAACATAATCTCAACATCATCAACACTATCTCATCACCATGATAATCATTTTATAGACAAAATGTGCAGAAGTGACATGTATAATACAAGGGGTTAGGCCATATGATAGAGGCTCAGGGGTAAGTTATATTTTTTTACCATAACTGTATTTGGATTGGTGTCCAAATTAAATGCATATTTCTGTATATTGTCAGGGTGTAATTTATCACATAAAGGAACCAGCTGTTTTGAGTTTTTAACCTAGCAATGCTAAATTTGGTCATGCTGGAGTGATGACATACAATTTGCAGCAATTTTTCACAGGAAGTCAGCAAATTATTGTAATATTTTCAATATCATCAAGTAGATAAAAAGTAATCGTTTAGTGCTTATCTGCATCAGATGGTAATACAATGTGCCCTTTAAGGATTAAAAACGTTCAGAAGTTGATTGCATGATGAGATGCAGACTGAGATGTTCCAAAGAAGGATTGACTTCTGATTTTCACACGGGTCTGCTGCTATTTCTTATATCTCTATCTCTACAGTATATGGTATTATAAATGGATGTTTACAGAAAGTAGAATTGCTGTTGTGATTGTTATCTCTCTCATTGATGTTATATTGGTATTGTTGTCATTGTTATTGTTACTGTTATTATAAGGATTGTAGATATTATTAATGTCTGTGTTTTCATTGTTTTTATTTATTTTTTTTTACCCCTTTTTATTGTTGTGTTGTCGCGTTTTATATTTTATTATTATTGATATTATTTTTATTATTATTATTCTCATTCTTTTTTGTTCTTGTAATTATTGTCATAATTGTAACTTATTTGTTTCTTGTCATTATTATCATTATCATTCTAATTTCTGTGTCTACTTATGGAGGATTTATGATATTATTATTATTAATTTTATTAGTATAATTATCATAACTGTTATTGTTATTATTGTTGTTATTAGTATTGTTGCTGTTATTATTATTACTTTTTTAAATTATTATTGTTATTGTTATTGTTATTATTATCAAGATAACTATCATGATTAATGTTATTGATATTATTATTTTTATTGCCACTATGTCATTACAAATTATATAATATTTTTAGATTTGTTACATCTCTTTGTTTTCCTCCCCTCACCCCAATGCTAGTCATTAAGCCACATGAGAGGGACTTTCTTATGATTAGATCTGATTAGTTATCTCCATCCCCAGAGAGTCAAATATTAATCTGCTGCTGATAAAGCCAGAGTCTGACGAGCCCTGTCCGACTCTGGGATCACGATTATGTGGGGGATTAACACCCTTTTGGCCAGGTCTACGCATGCTATCTGGGGAACGAGCGGGGGCCAGACCTAGAGAGTCCTTGCCCATATCCTCGTTTTTTTTTTTTTTTTTTTTTTTTTTTTTTTTTTTTTTTTTTTTTTTTTTCTTCTTCTTCTTCTTCTTCTTCTTCTTCTTCTTCTTCTTCTTCTTCTTCTTCTTCTTCTTCTTCCTCTTCACCTTCTTCTTCTTCTTCTTCTTCTTCTTTCTTTTAGCAAAATCGATTTTGTGTAGTTCTTGTTGCCTGTTTATATTTTTGTTATGTTTGTTATGATTACCATTATTATCATCATTACTGTTATCGTTGTCTCTATCTTATTGTTGATAATGTTGCTGTTGTTACTGTTATTTTTATTGTTTTTGCTATGGTTAAAATTAAGATCATCATTATTATCATTGATATCATTGTTATTATTAATATTATTATTATAATCATTATTCCAAATAGGATAGAATCATTATAGTCCTCTTCATCGTTATTACATTTTCAACAGTTTTTGATAATAATTATGAAGAGGATTTAGGTTCATACTTCCTTAAACCATTTTCGCTGGATGACGTGCTTTCCTGTTGTGGCAATGTTTCACTCCAGCGCTATGACATCATATCATGTCATGATCTCTGCCTCTGAAGAAGAAAAAGAAGAAGAAGAAGAATTGGAATAAGAAGAAGAAAAAAAGAAGAGGAAGAAGAAAAGGAAGAAAAAAGAAGAGGAAGAAGAAGTAGAAGAGATAGATGAGGAAGGAAAAGAAGTAGAAGAGGAGAAGGAGAAGGAAGAAGAAAAAGAGGAAAGAAGAAGGAGAAGGAGAAGTGGAAGAAGAAGAAATAGAAGAGGAAGAAAAAGAAGTAGAAGAGGAAGAAAAAGAAGTAGAAGAGGGAAGAAAAAGAAGTAGAAGAGGAAGAAAAAGAAGTAGAAGAGGAGAAGGAGGAAGAGAGAGAGAGAGAGAGAGAGAGAGAGAGAGAGAGAGAGAGAGAGAGAAAATCCACTTGGCTTGCCCCTCTGTTAGGTGTCCTGGCAACCCTGAGAAAATATCCATATAGTCATATGAAAGCTACAAATTAATTTACTGTTTTCTTTCACGTTTCAGAAGCTCTACAAAACATACAACTGCAATCCAGAAAAATACAAGTACCTCAATGACATGATA
>BOPN01000383.1:299132-311632 GCA_017312705.2 Penaeus japonicus
TTTTAACAATTTTAGACATTGCATATATTGGTAAAATTGATGAGAAACATTTGTAAACCTAATCTAACAGTATAGTGTAAAATGATTAATGAGATATATATCATAATGGGAAAAAAAATATTAGAATTATAACTTTAGTAATTTTTAACTGAATGGTTAGTAGTTCATCTCTTCTCAATTTTTATGTATGCTTAAGATAACTTGAAGGCCCTTTCTTGTTTTATTGTCTAATGTTTATTGAGCCATTGCTACTGCAACAAGTCTATTAGAGAAATACAAATGGCTGATAACAAAAAACAGAGGGTGTAACATTTACACATATTCAATGTAATAGTCTTAAAGTAAGCTACATTCAGTATAATTATTTTAACCCACTCACGACGGGGGCATTCCAGCCTTGCATGTCACAATGCCAGGGTTTTCGAACGCTTAGGCCTAAATCAATTAAATGACTGGCACCATATGGTGCCACCCGGCCACTGGGCCCGTCCAGAGAGGGTTAATGAATTATCACCATAGGATGCATTATGATGTAAATGTTAGATCTAGTTCACAGCATTATCTTTGAAATGTGGCAATGGTGTGAGTCATAGATGGAACTGCCAAGGACTGAGTCATAGACATATTGAAGGAAAATCTCAAGAGGCAAAGGCTTTTGAGGACACTCCTTAAAAGTGTTAAAAGAACATCCAGTTACCTTTTATAAATACTAGCCCAGGAGTTTCATAGCCAAATAGTATAACTGAAGCATTTATGGTTACATTTATCCAGCTTAGCATTTGTTGTAGCAATACCCCCTCCCATCCCCAATTTGTTCTGAATGTGTTTATAAATGTACTGATGGACCATTGGCACTTTTTTTTTTTTTTTTCTTTTCAAATTTTTGAATAAAGGAATGGAAATGTTTAGTAGTGTGTTGTTTGTTAGAGGTGTGTAATTTATTTCTTTTTACTATGGGTTATTCCCTGTTTTTATACCTCTAAATTTCTTTTTGTATTTTAGATAGTTCTCTGTCTTACATTTCTTCTCACTCTCTTCCTTCTGTGGCTTTATCTCTCTCTCTCTCTCTCTCTCTCTTTCTCTTTATCTCTCTCTCTGTCCCTTCCTCCCTCTCTCCCTCTCTTCCTTCTGTGGCTTTATCTCTCTCTCTCTCTCTCTCTCTCTCTCTCTCTCTCTCTCTCTCTCTCTCTCTCTCTCTCTCTCTCTCTCTCTCTCTCTCTCTCTCTCTCTCTCTGTCCCTCCCTCTCTCCCTCTCTCTCTCTCTGTCCCTCCCTCTCTCCCTCTCTCTCTCTCTCTGTCCCTCCCTCTCTCCCTCTCTTCCTCTCCTCCCCCTCTCTCTCTCCACTTTTCCCCTTTCTCTCTCTCTCTGTATTTCTCTCTCTCTCTCTCTCTCTCTCTCTCTCTCTCTCTCTCTCTCTCTCTCTCTCTGTATTTCTCTCTCTCTCTCTCTCTCTCTCTCTCTCTCTCTCTCTCTCTCTCTCTCTCTCTCTCTCTCTCTCTCTCTATATATATATATATATATATATATATATATATATATATATATATATATTCTTCTCTTCCTCTATTCCTCTCCTCTGCTTTCCCCCCTCTTTCTCTCCACTTTCCCCTCTCTCTGTATTTCTCTCTCCCTCCCTCCCTCTCCCTCTCCCTTTCTTTCTCTTTCTCTTTTTCTTAGAAGAAAGAACTAGTCGCTAACCTGAGTGCAATTCCTAAGATGTGATCCATTTGTTTCTCTCTAAAAACGTTTACTTGATAGAGTTGATAGTGAGTTGTGTAAGCAGTGTTTATTTTACCTTTTTGTAAAAGTTACAGTGCATGCCTCTCTTTCTTTTTTCTAGTAATTATTATTATTATTATTTTTTTTTTTTTTTTTTTTTTTTTCAATCATTCATTCACCATTAATCCTCTAGATGTCAGGTGCTCCCTGTGTGCTGAATTTTAACTCATGAAACTTTTTTTTTTATAGTTTTCTTTTTCTTGTGTGTTGCTGTCTGTTGATCTATTGTCATTTTCAAGCTGTAGGTCTTAGAGATAGATAAGTAATGGTACTAGAACTTTTTTGTAATCAAGCCTGAGCTACTCTTAACCTCTTGCCTTATGTAATATGGCATAGAAAAGAAAATTCAACTGGTGAAATGTGGTACGTCTTCTTGAGTTTAGTCTTCTCTTCCGGCATGTATTTCAAAATTGTTTAAAAATTATTCTTTAACTTTCCAGTACATTTTGTTGAGTGTTTGTGATTATAATTTTTTTTTTTTGAAAAGTCATCTGATATTCATTAGACAAGATAAATATATTTTTTATAGATTTGTTTTATACAGTAGCATAAAACATGGCTACATTTCATTTATAATTTTTGGCTATATCAGTGAATTTAGAATCTGAAACAGGCATGGTTTATTGCTATTAGCAGTGTTTTTTTTTATTATTATTATTATAACATCATCATCATCATCATCATCATCATCATCATCATCATCATTATTATTGTTATTATCATCATCATCATCATCATCATCATTATTATCATCATCATCATCATCATCATTATTATCATCATTATAATTATTATAAGTAGTAGAAGACTGATTTTACTAAACTCTTTTGTAGTTTATGAACCTGATTTAATTCCTAATATGAAAGACTGACCATGTGTATGTGGTGTATGTGAATATTTTTTGTTCTATGGCAGTGGCAGGAATTGTTTATTTATGAAATCCTGTTTTAACACAAAAGAGTAGTTGCACATGTTTTTTTGTTGTTTTTTTTTCTTTCTTTTTTTTCTTTTTTCTTTTTTTCTTTTGGCAGAAATATATTGTCCTTTATATGGGGTGTGAGCGCGACTTCTGTCTTTCGTATGTTAGTCATTTTAGGAAATGCAAGGGAGTTTCTTTGGATGTTTATATCAACTTGAATGAGAGAATTAGGGAGTTGTAGGTGTATCTGATGATTTGAGAGAAGCACAAATATGGAACGGATGAATATTTATTTATTTATTTTTTTTTTTTTCTAGTTGCCCTCTGTAACTTAATATTGTGCACATAAAAGGTTGGATTTGGACGATTTTCAAATTTGAACTCATCTAAAGTTGCAAATCAGCGTGTTTGTTCTTTCCAATCGCTTCTTTTCCTTTCCTTTTTATCCTTAGTCTTAGAAAAGATAGGAAGAATTGTAAATAATATATTTCATAGTAACTGTGTCCTTCCACTACTGTCTTTGATGGTTTTGCTTGTGTTATGGGATATGATGAACACATCTTTGAGTGTAGCACAAATGGGTGTATTTGAGTCTAGTTTGACTTAGTAATTGGGCATTAAGGAAATGCTAATGGAAGAAGTCAGCTGTACATTTTTGTTACTTGTTTGTATTTATGATGTCTATAAGTGTACAAAGATTTATTTCTACATGATGTTGATCATTTTGATTGCTTGATTAATGGTGATTTTTTTTTTCTATGATAAGAGGTTGCTGATGCTTTCATATCTACTCCCCCAAATAAAAAAAAGTGCAAGTGTGGACATGTGTCTAGCTCAGTGTAATTATATGATTTTTTCATTATTATTAGTCTTATTTTATAATTATTTAGCTTTCCTCATGGTTATATTTCAGGTATGGAGTGGTAGATTACTTGCATACCTTGCCATAGGGAGTTGAATTTTTAGGTTTGAAAAGTTTATTGGTGAGATTATGTCAAGAATGTTGGTTCATACTGGTTGATGCTCTGTTTTAATTTGTGTGTGCACTCATGCATGTATAAGAGTATGTACATGTGTATAGGTGTGTGCAGAGAGCAAGCATATCATGTACAGTGAGTATGTTAGATAGAAACCTAATGTGATCAAAATTATCATGTGTTCTGCATTAATGGCGATCTATTCTCAGATGCATTTATGTTGATAGGTTGGAACAATATTTTTGTGGCCTTAACATCTGTAATGGTCAGATACTGCTTTTGGCCAGTTGCATTTCTCTCCCCTGCCTCTCTCTTTCTCTCTCTCTCTCTCTTTCTCTCTTTCTCTCTTTCTCTCTTTCTCTCTTTCTCTCTTTCTCTCTTTCTCTCTTTCTCTCTTTCTCTCTTTCTCTCTCCTCTCTCTCTCTCTCTCTCTCCCTCTCCCTCCCTCTCCCTCCCTCTCCCTCTCCCTCTCCCTCTCCCTCTCCCTCTCCCTCTCTCTCTCTCTCTCTCTCTCTCTCTCTCTCTCTCTCTCTCTCTCTCTCTCTCTCTCTCTCTCTCTCTCTCTCTCTCTCTCTCTCTCCCTCTCTCTCCCTCTCTCCCTCTCTTTCTCTCTCTCTCTCTCTCTCTGTCTGTCTGTCTGTCTGTCTGTCTGTCTGTCTCTCTCTCTCTCTGTCTCTCTCTCTCTCTCTCTGTCTCTCTCTCTCTCTCTCTCTCTCTCTCTCTCTCTCTCTCTCTCTCTCTCTCTCTTTCTCTCTCTCTCTCACTCTTCCTCTCTCTCACTCACTCACTCACTCACTTTGTTCCTACCTCTCCTTACCTTTCTCTTTTTCTTTTTCTTTCTCCTTCATACCATCTCTGTGATGAGTGTTGTTATTGTCTGGTTTGCCAGAGACAAAGCCTTTTTCTGATGCTAACTTGAGGCTTTGGGTATTCGCATTTGCATCAAGTGGAAATTCTTTTGATATATCATAGTTGTAGGTATACTGTTTGTTGTACAGTAGAAAATAATCTACTATATTCTTCATAGAGCAATACAGAATATATATAGATATATATAATTTTGTTCTCTTTTTAGAAACTGATGTGATATTTCTTAATTAGATGACAAATTCATATTCATATCATAAGATTTTAAGGATATCATTGTAATTCATAGGTCACTACAAATGCATTGTAAAGAGTAAAGATTTTTAAGTCATTTGAATGTCCATGTAGAGTTTCTACACTAATATAAAGGCATGAGACATTGGCAAATGCACACATAATTACACGCATGTGCATGAGCGCACACAAGCACATGCACACGAACATGCACATGCACATGCACATGCACATGCACATGCACACTCACACGCACATGCACACTCAAACACACACACACATGCACACACACTCACACTCATACTCATACTCATACTCATTCATACATATCTACATATATGTAAGTATAAACACGTGCGCATCCACATGTTGTATACATATGCAATATGCATGTACATTTACACAAATACTTCAGTATGTGTTGTAGGATTATCACCTGCCTCTAAAAGTTCATTATATAAAACATTTGTTTAGTTTAAACAAAGTAAATTGAAGTCTCTGTTATTTCAAGTCTATTCTGTACAAATATACGTGAGCACCTTAACACATGCAGTGTTACTTTACAGATGCAAAAGTGAAAAAATACTAATAGCGTGAATAGATAGATATATGGGTGAATATATGAAAGATAGAGAAATCAGATAATAAAGGAGTATTTCTGTAACAGGTTTTGACATTTTTTTGGGACCTCATTTTAGTGTATATGAAATATGAGGAATAAAACGCATTATTCCCTTGGTGAGTTTTGGTTAATAATTGCCGTGATATATTATGAAATGCGAGATGTAAATGATAGTCAGTTTGCACATTTTAAGTTTGATAATACACAAGAAAACCTCTTAGGCTTATGCTAAGGAAATGTAATTCTTCTTTTTTTCTGCTTTCATTTAGTTTGGTTTATTACAGCTTTCCCATCTCTTCTCTGAATTATAGTCATCATGTGTTGCACATGAAGGGTTGTGATAGACAAAGATTTTATCCATTACATTCAGGTATTACTGTTATTCTTATTTGCTAATGATCATTCATGTGTCGGTGATTTGAAATGGATAATTTTCACGCATCAACACGCGGCAAATCTAGGTTGCGCACGTGAACATGAATCCAGTCTCGTTTTGACTGCAATTTTTATTATTCTAAATCACATTGGTGAAAGCAGTGTAATCATGACAATGTATCTGCTTCCCTTTTAGTTCCACTAATGTACGAGGTTTTTAACTAGTCCCATTTTAATTTAATTTTGTTGGGTGTGTTCATGCACTTTACTTTTTATTTTTCATGTTTCTTTAGCATTGCCCAAGTATTTTATTATGTTTTTATTGATTTGCTTGAATTATTAATCACTTTAGTGCATAATTACTGTGTCTTCTTCAGGTTTTGTGTTTTTACTTGAAATACAAGCATGATGTACGAGTTGGCATATAACTTGAAAAAATTATATTAACGAAAATAAAAAAAGGAATTTTATTTTGATCTATATTTTTGTTTTGTTGTTATTGCTGAAAGAATAAAGTGGTGACAGCATTTTTGAAAATCATTACCCCTGATTTTTTTTTTTTTTTTTTTTTTTTACTATGTGTGTATATTTTCCATATTTCGATTTTTAATTCTGTATCTGATTTTATGTGCACACAAAGATTTTGTATGGTCACATTCTCATGGGAGCGAGCACACGGACACACAAACAAACAAACACACACACACACAAACAAAGACACACACACACAAACACACACAAACAAACAAACACACACACACACATACACACACACACACACACACACACACACACACACACACACACACACACACACACACACACAATCATATCCCTTCTCTACACCTCTCCTCGCTCCCCCNATATATTCTTCTCTTCCTCTATTCCTCTCCTCTGCTTTCCCCCCTCTTTCTCTCCACTTTCCCCTCTCTCTCCCCTCTCTCTGTATTTCTCTCTCCATCCCTCCCTCTCCCTTTCTTTCTCTTTCTCTTTTTCTTAGAAGAAAGAACTAGTCGCTAACCTGAGTGCAATTCCTAAGATGTGATCCATTTGTTTCTCTCTATAAACGTTTACTTGATAGAGTTGATAGTGAGTTGTGTAAGCAGTGTTTATTTTACCTTTTTGTAAAAGTTACAGTGCATGCCTCTCTTTCTTTTTTCTAGTAAATTATTATTTTTTTTTTTTTTTTTTTTTTTTTTTTTTTTTTTTTTTTTTTTTTTTTTTTTCTAGATGTCAGGTGCTCCCCTGTGTGCTTGAATTTTGCACCTCCAGTGAAACTTTTTTTTTTTTTTATGTTTCTTTTTCTTGTGTGTTGCTGTCTGTTGATCTATTGTCATTTTGGGCTGTATAGTCTTAGAGATATAATGTGTACTAGAACTTTTTGCAATCAAGCCTGAGTTAGTCTTAATCTCTTGTTTATGTAATATGTATGATAGAAAAGAAAATCTAACCAGAAATGTGGCACGTCTTCTTGAGTTTAGTCTTCTCTTCCGGCATGTATTTCAAAATTGTTTGAAAATTATTCCTTAACTTCCCAGTACATTTTGTTGAGTGTTTGTGATTATAATTTTTTTTTTTTTTTTAAAGTCATCTAATATTCATTAGACAAGATGAATATATTTTTTATAGATTTGTTTTATACAGTAGCATAAAACATGGCTACATTTCATTTATAATTTTTGGCTATATCAGTGAATTTAGAATCTGAACAGTATGGCTATTATTATTAGCAGTGTTTTTTTTTATTATTATTATTATAACATCATCATCATCATCATCATCATCATCATCATCATCATCATTATTATTGTTATTATCATCATCAACATCATCATCATCATTATTATCATCATCATCATCATCATCATTATTATCATCATTATAATTATTATAAGTAGTAGAAGACTGATTTTATTTCAAACTCTTTTGTAGTTATGAACCTGATTTACCCTACAGGAAAAGACTGACCATGTGTATGTGGTGTATGTGAATATTTTTTGTTCTATGGCAGTGGCAGGAATTGTTTAATTATGAAACTTGTTTTAACACAAAAAAGATAGTTGCAATATGTTTTTTTGTTTGTTTGTTTTTTTCTTTCTTTTTTTTTTCTTTTTTTTTTTTTTTTCTTTTGGCAGAAATATATTGTCCTTTATATGGGGTGTGAGCGCGACTTCTGTCTTTCGTATGTTAGTCATTTTAGGAAATGCAAGGGAGTTTCTTTGGATGTTTATATCAACTTGAATGAGAGAATTAGGGAGTTGTAGGTGTATCTGATGATTTGAGAAAAGCACAAATATGGAACGGATGAATTTTTTTTTTTTTTTTTTTTTTTTTTATTCTGTTGCCCTCTGTAACTTAAGACAGCGTACCTAAAAGGTTGGATTCGGACAATTTTCAAATTTGAACTCATCTAAAGTTGCAAATCAGCGTGTTTGTTCTTTCCAATCGCTTCTTTTCCTTTCCTTTTTATCCTTAGTCTTAGAAAAGATAGGAAGAATTGTAAATAATATATTTCATAGTAACTGTGTCCTCCTGTAATTACTGGCCTTGATGGTTTTGCTTGTGTTATGGGATATGATGAAATACATCTTGAGTGTAGCAATAAATAGTGTATTTAAGTCTAGTTGACTGTAGTACTTGGGCATTAAGAAAATGCTAATGGAAGAAGTCAGCTGCATATTTTGTTACTGTTTGTATTTATGATGTCTATAAGTGTACAAAGATTACTTTATACAGATGCTATTCATTTGATTGCTTGATTAATGGTGATTTTTTTTTTCTATGATAAGAGGTTGCTGATGCTTTCATATCTACTCCCCCAAATAAAAAAAAGTGCAAGTGTGGACATGTGTCTAGCTCAGTGTAATTATATGATTTTTTCATTATTATTAGTCTTATTTTATAATTATTTAGCTTTCCTCATATTATATTTTAGGTATGGAGTGGTAGATTACTTGCATACCTTGCCATAGGGAGTTGAATTTTTAGGTTTGAAAAGTTTATTGGTGAGATTATGTCAAGAATGTTGGTTCATACTGGTTGATGCTCTGTTTTAATTTGTGTGTGCACTCATGCATGTATAAGAGTATGTACATGTGTATAGGTGTGTGCAGAGTATAAGCATATCATGTACAGTGAGTATGTTGATAGAACCTAATGTGATCAAATGAATTATGTATCTGCATTAATGGCGATCTATTCTCAGATGCATTTATGTTGATAGGTTGGAACAATATTTTTGTGGCCTTAACATCTTAAATGGCTCAGATACTGCTTGGTCAGTTGCATTTCTTCCTGCCTCTTTCTTCTCTCTCTCTCTTTCTCTCTTCTCTCTCTCTCTCCCCCTTCTCTCTCTCTCTCTCTCTCTCTCTCTCCCTCTCCCCTCTCCCTCTCTCTCCCTCTCCCTCTCCCTCTCCCTCTCCCTCTCCCTCTCCCTCTCCCTCTCCCTCTCCCTCTCCCTCTCCTCTCTCTCTCTCTCTCTCTCTCTCTCTCTCTCTCTCTCTCTCTCTCTCTCTCTCTCTCTCTCTCTCTCTCTCTCTCTCTCTCTCTCTCTCTCTCTCCCTCTCCCTCTCTCCCTCTCCCTCTCTCCCCCCTCTCCCTCCCTCTCCCTCTCTCTCTCTCTCTCTCTCTCTCTCTCTCTCTCTCTCTCTCTCTCTCTCTCTCTCTCTCTCTCTCTCTCACTCTTCCTCTCTCTCACTCACTCACTCACTCACTTTGTTCCTACCTCTCCTTACCTTTCTCTTTTTCTTTTTCTTTCTCCTTCATACCATCTCTGTGATGAGTATATGTTTGTTTGGTTTTGCTGTGAGACAAAGCCTTTTTCTGATGCCAATCTCTGAGTTTTGGGTATTCTGTATTTGCATCAAGTGGAAATTCTTTTGATATATCATAGTTGTAGGTATACTGTTTGTTGTACAGTAGAAAATAATCTACTATATTCTTCATAGAGCAATACAGAATATATATAGATATATAATTTTAATTTCTTTAGAAACTACGTGATATTTCTTAATTAGATGACAAATTCATTCATATCATAAGATTTAAGGATACTATTGTAATTCATAGGTCACTACAAATGCATTGTAAAGAGTAAAGATTTTTAAGTCATTTGAATGTCCATGGTATTTTCACACTAATATAAAGGTATTACATTACTGGCAAATGTACACATATCACACGATGCATGAGCTTGACACAGCATATGTACACGAACATGCACATGCACATGCACATGCACATGCACATGCACACTCACACGCACATGCACACTCAAACACACACACACACACACTCATACTCATACTCATACTCATTCATACATATCTACATATATGTAAGTAAGAGCAACATCGTGATCCACATGTTGTATACATATGCAATATGCATGTACATTTACACAAATACTCAGTATGTGCTGTGTGATCATCACCCCGCCCTAAAAGTTCATTATATAAAACATTTCCGTTTAGTTTAAAACAAAGTAAATTGAAGTCTCTGTTATTTCAAGTCTATTCTGTACAAATATACGTGAGCACCTTAACACATGCAGTGTTACTTTACAGATGCAAAAGGGAAAATGATTATTAATAGCGTGAATAGATAGATATATGGGTGAATATATGAAAGATAGAGAAATCAGATAAATAAAGGATATTTCTGTAACAGGTTTGACATTTTTTGACCTCATTTTAGTGGTATGAAATATGAGGAATAAAACGCATTATTCCTCTAGGTGAGTTTTGCGACAATTGCCGTGATATATTATGAAATGCTAGATGGGTAAATGATATTAGTTTGCACATTTTAAGTTTGATAATACACAAGAAAACTTTAGGCTTATGCTAAGGAAATGTAATTCTTTTTTCGCTTACTTAGTTTGGTTTATTACAGCTTTCTGATCTTTTCTGACGAGAATAATTATGTGTTGCACATGAAGGGTTGTGATAGACAAAGATTTTATCCATTACATTCGTAGTATTACTGTTATTCTTATTTGCTAATGACTGTTCATGTGTCGGTGATTTGAAATGGATAATTTTCACGCATCACGACGCAAATCTAGGTTGGGTACACGTGAACATGAATCCAGTCTCGTTTTGACTGCAATTTTTATTATTCTAAATCACATTGGTGAAAGAAAATCAAGGATAATGCATCTGCTTCCTTTAGTTCCACTAATGTACGAGGTTTTTTAAATTCAGTCCCATTTTAATTTAATTTTGTTGGGTGTGTTCATGCACTTTACTTCTTATTTTTCATGTTTCTTTAGCATTGCCTAAGTATTTATTGCGCTATTGATTTGCTTGAATTATTAATCACTTTTAGTGCATAATTACCGTGTCTTCTGTATTTTGTGTTTTTACTTGAAATACAAGCATGATGTACGAGTTGGCATATAACTGAAAAAAAATTATATTAACGAAAATAAAAAAAGGAATTTTATTTTGATCTATATTTTTGTTTTGTTGTTATTGCTGAAAGAATAAAGTGGTGACAGCATTTTTGAAAATCATTACCCCTGATTTTTTTTTTTTTTTTTTTTTTTTTTTATGTGTGTATATTTTCTATATTTCGATTTTTAATTCTGTATCTGATTTTATGTACACACAAAGTTTTTGTATGTTCACATTCTCATGGGAGCGAGCACACGGACACACACACACACACACACACACACACATACACACACACACATACACACACACACACACACACACACACACACACACACACACACACACAATCATATCCCTTCTCTACACCTATCCTCGTTCCCCCGCCTCTGACCCCCCCCCCTCCCCCCTCCCACCGCGCCCGTCTCCCCGCGTGAGCCGAAATTGGTTATCGACTCCCGAGACATGACTGAGCTCCAACGAGAACATTCAGCAGATAATGTGCCTTTGACAATGGCTCTTTGACATGCACCCTCGACTTCACGCAACGTCGTTTTTTTATAAAGATGGTAGAATCGTCGACTTGCTTTTGTGGGTTTGAGTTCCTGTTGTTGTGTGTCATTATTTATTGATTGTATTTATTATTCACTGTTGTTATTATTATTTTAAAGATTTATGGATATGATGAGCATGTGTTGTGTTTCGCTTGTATTGTTCGGATATATTTTGTAATGTTTATAATTAGTAGATATAGATTATTGGTATAGTATAACATATTTTGATGTTTGCAAGCAAACAAAGGTAGATCATGAAAAAGTAGAACTTATTTAAGCAGACGAGATTTATAGTCGGCGAAACGTGTACAACAAAAAATAGACAAATTTGAATATAAGATCAGCTATTGACCTAATTACTATGATAAGATACAGAGAACAAAGAATGGTGAGTTCCGATTATCATTCCTGATTCCACTAATATTTCAGATAAACCATTAAGGTAATAAAGATAAACAAGGTATTAAATATGAAGGAAAAGAAATCTAAAACTAAAGAGAATGTTACAAACGAACACTCCATCCACAATACCAACACCCACCAATCAGACATAAATAATCCATCAAAATCCCCTCCCAAAAAGGTAAAAAAAAGAAATTCGCTTAAAACTATAAGCGAAATAATAATTCGTAGCAGGTATCCCCTTCGCCCCCATTTCCCGCGCTTTTGCCGGCGTCGGAGCGGGCTGAGGCGGGTCCCACGAGGCCACCTGACGATTCCCAGGAAACCCCACTCTTACTCGCACGGTTGCCGATACACGCAAAATCTCTTCCTAT
>BOPN01000383.1:329750-332250 GCA_017312705.2 Penaeus japonicus
AATAAACAGATAAATAAAATAAAATAAAATAATAGTGAAGGCATAAAAACAACAATAAGATGATAATAAAACACTAAAGCGAGAGAGAAAATAAAACACGAAACGGAATCGAAAATTAGATACGACTTCAAAATGAAATAAAAATCAAAAAATAAAAATAAATTAAAAACAAAAAATATTTACGGATTCAGAATAATTCAGGGCGAGAGACGATAATTACTGAAAGACGACGACAAGGGAATAATCACGAGAGGAAGTGAATTGAAAGGGGGGTTGGAACAATGGTGGATATGGAGGATATGACGGAGTTAAAGATGTATTACCAGGGTGTTATGGACGTTGGGGGGGGGGGTGAAGGAGGTGGGAGGAGGGGGAGATGGTAGAGAAGAACTTGGGAGGAAGAGAAAGAAAGCACTTTTTTTTTCTTTTTTTTAATTGCTCGAGAGGATGTTTTGTAGATTAGAAGTACAATTTAGGGGGGGGGGGATTTTTTTCTTTTCTTTCTTCTTCCTCTCTTTCTCCCCCCTCTCTCTCTCTCTCTATCAATCTATTTATCTATTTATCTATCCCTCTTTCCCTCTATCCCTCCATCCATCCATCCGCCCACCCACCCACCTCCCTCCATCCACCCATCCACCCACCCACCCACCCACCCACCCACCCACCCATCTCCCTCCCATCTCCCTCCCATCTCCCTCCCACACACACATCTAACAGTCATCATCATTCATAAGCCCATTATTATTCTCAAGAATAATATATACGTAGTCTTTGCACAGATGTACCCATGTACCACACATTACTTGTCATCTCTCAAACGGGGCGAAGCTTTTGTTCCACGTCGAATAAAAAAGAGTTAATGAACATTTGTACCTTAAAGAACACCATTGATCCAGAGGGTTTTTTGACAGATCGCAATATACGGCGTTTGTTTGTTCTTTTTGTTCTTCTGGGAGCACAAAGACTGAAAGAGGTGAAGAAAGAGTTATATGAAAGGGGGAGAGAGAGATGACAGACGATGGCGACAGAAAGGGTACTACCATGTTTCTTGTAAGTTCGCAGATAACTTTTTTTACGTCGTTTGAAAATGTCTTTGGGAAATTATTTTCAAACAGGAATGAAGGATTGGGGTGAAAGAGAGGAAGGACAGTAAGGGTGATAAAAGTGTAGTTGCGATAGTTGTCGAAGAATCAGAAAAGATAAGAATAGAGAAGAAAGAAATAATGGATTAACAAAATTCCCAAAAAGGAAGGATAAAGAGGAATAAATCATGATGAATTAAATTAAAGATCGAAAAAAAAGTCCACAAAATCGGGAAAAAATACAAGAACAAGAAAAGGAGAGAAGAAAATACAAACAAAGAGAAAAATAATAAATAGGGAAAGAAGAACAAATATAATTGCGACCATACGCAGACTCACAGAAAAATGAAACAAAAAAGAAAAAAAAAATGGAAGAAGAAACAGAAGCAAAAAAAAAGGACAAAGAAAGAAAAAAAGAAGAATGGAGAAAAAGAAAAAAAAACAAAAAAAGAAAAAAAAACAAAAAAAAGGAAAATGAAACAAACCAAAAGACAAAGAAAAAAAAAAGTAAAAAATCATATTGAACTTCATCATCTGACACCTTGCATCGATGATAAGGCTTCATCTCACTACCATAGCCTCATCCTGGCAGTTTGCGACGAGTCCATAAGCCACGAGGGGGAATAATCAGCCTTGGTACTATTACAGGGAGCCTAATGAAGACGGATGGTTCTGGTCTAACCCTAACCTTTCGTGTTATTCTATTTTTCTTTTCTTTTTTTCTCTCTTTTTTTCTTTACGGAGGCCAAATTACTATCCCTGTGTTATAAGAGGGATATCTTCGGCTGGTTGATTCTGGGAGGGTGTGTGTGTTTTTTGTTTTGATTTGTTTTGTTTTTGTATTTTCTCGTTCGCTCTTTCTTTCTCTCTCTTTCTTTCTTTCTCTCTTTCCTTCCTTCTTCCTCTCCCCCTGCCATCCCTCCCTCCATCCCATCCCTCTCGTCCCCCCTTCCCCCTCCCTCTCCCTCTCCCTCTCCCTCTCATTCCGTAGAGTTTTATTGCAAAGAAAAGGTGACGTATGGAACCTTCCTCCTCCGCCCCCTCTTCCCACGGGCCCCGTCCATAACTATCTATTATAAGGGTCAACGAAGCGTAACTCAGCTTATAGAGATAATCCTTATTCCCTCTTTCCCCTCTTTGTTTTTGTATCTTTTCGTTTTTGTTTGTGTTTTTTTTTACGCCCGTTTCTTTCCTTTTTTTTATCTCTTCTTCCCTGTTTTTTTTTCCGTTTCTTCGCCTCTTTTTTCGTAAAGATCAAAGGAAAATGCGGCTTACAGTTTTAGATATGATGATTATCATTTAATTATATGATTAGTGAAACAATTAACGAAAACAAATAAGCCATGATTATTGTAATTTCTCATAATTATACTTTATGTAGTCTGGTTTGGCTATGATTTTTTTTCTTTGTCTGTTTT
>BOPN01000383.1:337250-342250 GCA_017312705.2 Penaeus japonicus
CCTATCCCTCCCTATCCCTCCCCTTCTTCCTTTCCCTTTCCCTTTCCCTTTCCCTCGCTCCCTCCTTCTAACTCTCCCTTTCCCTCGCCCCCTCCTCCTAACTCTCCCTTTCCCTCGCTCCCTCCCTCTGCCTCTCCCTCCCCTCTCCCGCCTTATCTTCATGTACGTCTGTGCGTGCCGGCGTCTGTATGTATGTGTGTGTATGTATCGTTTTTCTGCCGTCCGTCCAGAGTAAACGTGTTTCCATGTTAGCAAAGTGTTGGGTTTCTTGTACAGACAAGGAACACGAACGGGACTGTTTGCATTTTGATAACCTCGTCAGTATTAACTTTTTTTTTATCTCTCTTTTTTTATTCTTTTGTACACATGTCGATGATTTGGCGTGGATGGTTTTGTTCGTTAGATTGCTGTTTGGTTTAATGAGCTCGTATGGGATTATTAAGTGTGTTTATATGTATGTTTTAGGGGGAGTTTTTTTTTTCTTTCTTTCGATCGTTATGAGGACACGAATTCAAGGGACAACCTGATTACTTTTGTTCATATGTTTTAGTACGAGATTTGCAAAAGTTTTCGATCAGTTCACATTGATTATAAGAATTTGGGTAAAGGGACATTTTCCTCAGTATTCAAGGGAAGAAATGGAGAGATGCATATCATTTTCTTACGATTTTCTCCCTCGTGATGACCCACAGCGAGACGCACTTCTTGCAATGATCGGAAACACACACATGCTCCCCCATATATATATATATATATATATATATATATATATATATATATATATATATATGTATATATATATATATATATATATATATATATATATATATATATATATATATATATATATATATATATATATGTATATATATATATATGTATGTATATATATATATATATATATATATGTATATATATATATATATATATATATATATATATATATATATATACATATCTTCTGACGTTGAAATACAGTCCTTTCCTAAAGTGGGCACCAGAGTAAAATCACGTATTATTACACCGTCACATATTTTAAAAGTTAAATGCAGTTAAATCAAATATCCCGGATTTTTTCACAAATTTTCTTCTCTGAGCCACTTGTACTCTGCACTCCCCCCCCCCATAATCCCCCTCCCACCCCTGTACCCCCCTTCTCCACCCACCCTTCGTACCCCACCCCCTCTCCCTAACGCAGGGTCTGTGTTGGCACTTAAATTTCACCGCAGACCATAAGGGGCATTCTGTCCCCTGCCCTCTGGCGTGTAGCTTCCCTCCCCTCCTTCCCTCCTACCTTCTCTCTCTCTCGTAATTTTTCCCTTCCTCCCTCTCCCCTTACCTCCCTCCCAGCCTCCCTCCCATCTTCCCTCCCTCCCTGCCTCTCCTCTCTCGTACGTTTCCTTCTTCCTCTTCCCTCTCTTTCCTCTCCGTTCCCCTCCCCTTCACCCAGAAGCGCACTTAGTTCATACACACAGCTGGGGAGGGGAGGGGGCGCGCGCGCGCGTGTGTGTGTGTGTGAGAGAGAGCAGAAAAGAAAGAGAGGAGAGAGAGGTGAAGGAGAAAGAAAGAGAGAGAGAGAGAGAGAGAGACAGAGACAGAGACAGAGACAGAGAGAGAGAAAGAACCCACTCTCTCCTCACTCTCTTTCCCTCCTTTATGTCCGCCTCATTACCTCATTAGAGGTCAATGGCTTATAAACTCACCTCATAAATCTTCTACCATATTTTAAAATTTACTTTTCATTGCTATTTTTCGTTCCTCTACCGACTTGAATCTATTTTCTATTTCTTTTCTCTCTCTCTCTCTCTCTCTCTCTCTCTCTCTCTCTCTCTCTCTCTCTCTCTCTCTCTCTCTCTCTCTCTCTCTCTCTCTCTCTCTCTCTCTCTCTCCTTCTCTCTCTTTCTCTCTTTCTCTCTCTCTCCCTCACTCACTCCCTCCCTCCTTCCCTCCTTCTCTCTATATATATCTCTCTCTCTATCCATATATCTATCTATCTATCTATCAATCTATCAATCTATCTATGTATCTATTTCTTCTCTTCTCTCTTCTCTTCTCTCCTCTCCTCTTCTCTTCTCTTCTCTTCTCTTCTCTTCTCTTCTCTCCTCTTCTCTCCTCTTCTCTCCTCTTCTCTCCTCTCTTCTCTTCTCTTCTCTTCTCTTCTCTTCTCTTCTCTTCTCTCTCCTCTTCTCTCCTCTTCTCTCTTCTCTTCTCTTCTCTTCTTTTCTCTTCTCTCTTAGGTTCAGTGGAATTTCCCATAAATGCGTTGAATGCTTTACGGAGTGCAATATTCGCATACTTTCGATGTTGCAAACTTATTCCGTGTTAGCACTATCATCATTGCTGATGTTTGCCTTATACATACGTACATACATGTAACCTCATCACCCTCATCACTACCACATCACCACAGTTATCATCACCATTTTCCTCACCGTCATCACATTCATCATCACAAGATCACCATTGTCATTACCCTCATCATCACCAAATCTCAACATTATCCTATATTATCTTGTGTGTCCATCATTACATCATCACAATTATCATCACCCTCGTCAGCACCATATCCCCGTCACCCTCATCATCACCATATCCCCGTCACCCTCGTCATCACCATATCCCCGTCACCCTCGTCATCACCATATCCCCGTCACCCTCATCATCACCATATCCCCGTCACCCTCGTCATCACCATATCCCCGTCACCCTCGTCATCACCATATCCCCGTCACCCTCATCATCACCATATCCCCGTCACCCTCATCATCACCATACCCCCGTCACCCTCGTCATCACCATATCCCCGTCACCCTCATCATCACCATATCCCCGTCACCCTCGTCATCACCATATCCCCGTCACCCTCGTCATCACCATATCCCCGTCACCCTCGTCATCACCATATCCCCGTCACCCTCGTCATCACCATATCCCCGTCACCCTCGTCATCACCATATCCCCGTCACCCTCATCATCACCATATCCCCGTCACCCTCGTCATCACCATATCCCCGAAGGGAAGGGGAAGGGGAAGGGGAAGGGAGGAGGGGGAAGGGGAAGGGGAAGGGAGGGGCGGGGAGGGGAAGGGAGAGAAAGAGAGAGAGAGAGAGATGAAAGAAAGGGATGAGAGAGAGAGAGAGAGAAAGAAAGAAAAACAGAAAAAAAAAAAAAAAAGGAAAAAAAAAAAAAAGAAAAAAAAAAAAGAGGAGAGAAACTACAGGAGAGGGAAAAAAGACAGAGAGAGACACAGATAAATAAGGGAGTGAGACGGCGGCGGCAGACGGTGACAAAGCGAAAAGAAAAAATGCTTTTTCCTCTATCCTCTATCCTCTATCCTTCACTTTTTCACGTCCCAAGGGAGGAATGGACTTATCTCCTATCCCTCTTAACGTATACATTTCGCTCTTCCTTTTTTTCTCTCTTTTTTTTTCTTCTTTGTAGTCCAAGAAAGGCGAAGGGAGGGGAGTTTATAGGAGATGGTAGAGGAGGAGGAGGAGGAGGAGGGGGAGGAGGAGGAGGAAGGAGGAGGAGGAGGAGGAGGAGGAGGAGGAGGAGGAGGAGGAGGAGGTGGAGGAGGAGGAGAAGAAGAAGGAGGAGGAGGAGGGAAGAAGGGAGAATAATAGGGGGGGGGAGAGAGAGAGAGAGAGAGAGAAACACCCCCGGGAGAGACTACACGGTTTCGCCCTCTCGAGTCAGCGGCTATAATAGCAGCCGCACGGGAGGGTCTCACTCTTACTCTCTCCTCCTTTCGAGAGTAAGAGGAAACATCCACAATAGAATATCATTAGCTAAGGGTTTGCTTCTCATCCGCTGTACTCCCCTAGCTCTCTCGTTCTCTCCTTTATTACTCCTTCCCTTCTTTCTTTCCTTGCTTTATCTCTTCTTTTCTTGCTTTCTCCCTTCCTTGCATCCTTCTATCTCTCCTCACTCCCTCCCTCTCTTCCTCCTTCCTCCTTCTCACCTTTCCTTCTTTCCTTCCTTTTTTTCTTTCTTTCTTTCCTTCCTCTCTCCCTCCATTCCTTCCTCCCTCAATCCTTTCCTCCTTCAATCCCTTTCTCCCTCCCTCCCTCCCTTTCACCATCTATTCCTCCCTCTCTCCCTCCCTATTTCCCTTCCTTCCTCCCTCCCTACCTTCCTCCCTCCCTACCTCCCTCCCTCCCTACCTCCCTCCTTCCCTCCCTCCCTCCCTCCCTCCCTCCCTCCCTCCCTCCCTCCCTCCCTCCCTCCCTCCCTCCCTCCCTCCCTCCTTCTCTCCCTCCCTCCCTTCCTCCCTCCCTACCTCCCTCCCTTCCTTCCGTCCTTCTTTCCTTCCTATCTCTCTTATCTCCATCCCTTCTCTTACTCCTTCCTTCCCCCTCTTTCTCTCCCTCACTCTCTCTCTCTCTCTCTCTCTCTCTCTCTCTCTCTCTCTTATATATATATATATATATATATATATATATATATATATATATATATATATATATATATATATATATATATATATATATATATATGTATATATATATATATATATATATATATATATATATATCTCTCTCTCTCTCTCTCTCTCTCTCTCTCTCTCTCTCTCTCTCTCTTCCCTCTCTCTGGTTCTCTGGCTTTCTCACTCGCGCCTTCGCCACTTCCTCTCTCTCTCTCTCTCTCTCTCTCTCTCTCTCTCTCTCTCTCTCTCTCTCTCTCTCTCTCTCTCTCGCTCTCTCTCTCTCTCTTCTGCTGAAACCTAAACCACCAAAGAAAAAGAAAAAGAAAAAACTTAAGCTTACCATGCGGAGAGAGAAATAACGGTTTCCAAGTTGTACCAACAAGTCCAACATTTTTCCTTGTATCTTATCATCATCATTATAACTTTACATCAGACTTTAGTGTGTGGAAAAAGTTTAACAAAATAGATATTTAAAAATATATATACATATATATTTTAGCGAAGGAAATTTTAAGGTTTAAGGTCACTCGATGAAGGCCGGGTGCACGCGAGCCCGGCAGACAAAATGGTCGAC
>BOPN01000383.1:362113-372113 GCA_017312705.2 Penaeus japonicus
CACATACACACACACACACACACACACACATACATACACACACATATATCACTGAATAAAAGAGAGCAGACGTAAGTACCCCCACCCCCCCCCCCACCACTCCTCCCCCCTCACTCTGGACCAAGAAAAGAACTTCAAAAGATTTATTGTCGCAAAAGAGAAGGAAGCACAGGAAGCGTTCACAGAGGAGGGATAAGTGTGGTGAAAAAAAAGATGGTGAAAAGAATGATGGTGATGGTGCGGTTATAGCTTTATGGTGACTGCAGCGGATATGGTGAAGTGAAACAGCGTGATTATAAACGAATCGTAGACCCTATGATGTTATGTTGGTATAGTGATGATATAGTGTAATGAAAAGACATTTGCTTTCGCTTTGATTGCACTGTAAGTGAAGATACAGTGTTTAAGATGAATAGGCCATTCGTCATCAGAAGCGCTATTATGATTAAATCCCAGTTTATTGTTCCTTATGAGAGAAAATTAATGTCATCTCTCTTTTTCTCCTGTGTTACGAATATGCTTTCGTTCTTACCTTACGCTTCATGATATGTATGTCAGCTGAGATTTGAGCCAGATCCTCGTTTTCTTCGCTTCTCCCATTTACTTAAGTCCTCCCTTGCGTGACTCCCGTTTTCTTTTTTCTTTTTTCCTTTTTTAAGAAGGGAAGCGACCTCTTTCAAGTCCTTTAAAAATAACAATGCAAATTGGACTCTAGGGTCCCGGATTTTCGACGAGATATTATGGGACCGTTTAGAAAGCTGGAGTCTGGGAGTTTGAATTTGTTTTCAATTTACAAAGGCATGAAGTCTCGTTCTTTTTCTATTTTTCCCTCTTTTTCTCTTTCTTTCTTTATCTCTCTTTCTCTTTATCTGTCTCCTCTTCCCTCTTCTCTTCTTCCTCCATCCGTCCCTCCTCCCTTCATCCTCTCTCCTTCCCTCCCTCCCTTCCTTCTTCCTCCCTCCTTCCCCCCTCCCTCTTCCCACCCTCCCTCCCTTCTTCCCTCCCTCCCTCCCCTCCTCCTTCTCCTTCTCCTCTCCTCCCTCCTCCCCTTCCTCCCTCCCCCCTCCCCCTCCCCCTCCTACATCTTACATAACGCAGCTGCCAATTTCACACTCCACCCCCCCCACACACACCAAAAAAAAAAAAAGCTAGCGAAGAAAACAAAAAAAGTATATATGAAAATAAAAAGAAAATCCAACGAGGGAGAATACATATCTGATCACATATTTTTTTCCCCTTGGCTGCCATATTCCATCGGTTGAAGTAGGTCGAATGCCGCGTTGTGGTTAGCTGAAGGGATATGAAAATCGGTCCAATGCCGGAGTTTTTTTTTTGTTTTTTTTTTCCTAAGTCTGGGATTTGTTGATGTTTTTGTTTTGTGTCATCCTCATCCTCATCTTTATTCCCATCATTATCATGATCACTTTCATCATCGTTATCTTAATCATGATCATCATATTCATCATCATAATCATAATCATAATCAATCATTATCATCATCATCATCACCATCATCACCATCACAATCACCATCATCATCATTTTCATCCTCATCATCCTCATCCTCATCCTCATCCTCATCACTACCACCATCACCACCACCATCACTTTCCTATCACTACCACAACCATCACCAAAAGAAAATAGAGCCAACAGACACACATAGTGAGAAAGAAAGACGATATCATTAAGCGCAACCATAAACTCGTACATTCTGAATGATGAGAAATGCAGAAACAACAAGACAAGCGGAAGAAGGAAGCAAATTGCAGAAAATTGCCTTCGGAGGAAATCGATTTCCTACTTAGATAACTCTTGGCATTTCGACTTGGTGGACGAGGCTGTCTAAAGCACAGGATTTGTACATACATACATAGGTATAAGGATATACACACGCACATGCACACGCACACGCACACGCACACGCACATGCACAAGCATACGCACAAGCACACGCATGCGCATAGGCACACACACACAAACACACACACACAAAAAAACTTGTACAAATAAGGTGAAAAGAAAAAAAAATCGAATGAGATGAAGGATAAACATATATTGGAAGGATGAGAGAGAGATAGAGAGAAGAATGATAAGAAGAAAGAGAACAGAGAAGACCGAGAGAGGAGAGAGAGAGACGAGAGAGAGGAAACAGGAAATGGAAAAGAAAGAAGAGAGTATATATATTTATATAAAGTGAGAGATGGAGAAGAGTAAAGAGAGAGAGAGAGATAGAGAGAGAGAGAGGGAGGGAGGGAGGAATGGAGGGAGGGAGAGAGAGAGGGAGGGAGGGAGAGAGAGAGAGAAGGATATACAAGAAGAAAAACGAGAGAGAAAAAGTGTAATACACAGACAGACACACTAGAATGAAAGAATAAATAAATAAATAAAAAAACAAGGCAAGGGGGAAAAAATACGAATAAAAATAGATAAGAAAATATTGTGCCAACAAACATAGCAAACATAGTCAAAGTTTTACCCGGAGTGAAGAAACAGCACTGACCCCCAAAAATATGGACACGCAATTTTGAGTCAGACATCACGTAATCAAGACGTCTTTTGGGCTTGAGTGTCCGGTTACAGCCAAAAGACGTTCTCATGCGACCCTTAAGTGTGCTTACATACGCGCACGCACATATATATCTACTTGCACATACGCACACGCGCTTTAAAAGACATACGTACATACGCATGTGAACAGACACACGCACAAACACAGACACAAACGCAAACGCAAACGTAAACACACACACACACACACACACACACACACACACACACACACACACACACACACACACACACACACACACACACACACACACACACACACACACACACACACACACACACACACACACACAGACGCCTTGATCACCTCCCATCCAACGTAAGAAAGGTCAGAGACATCCCTTAAAATGAGATTCTGTCACACAGATCCCCCCTCCCCCCTTTCACCCTTACTCCCCTCCTCCCCTCCTCCCTTCCTCCCCTCCTCCCCTCCTCCCCTCTTCTCCTCCTCCCCTCCTCCCCTCCTCCCTTCCTCCCCTCCCCTCCCCCTCCTTTTTTCTTACCCTCGAAGTTATGCCCTCCTCCCTCTCCTTCGCCCCATTTCTTCTCCCCTTCCCCTTGCTAATCCACCCTTCCTTCCCTCCCCTTCCCCATTTCTTCCCTACTCCCTTCCCCACCCTTCCTCCTCTCATCCCCTTCTTCACCCCTCCACCCCTCCCCACTATAGTCGATCTCTCCTTTCCCCTACCTTCTCTTCCCACCCGACCCCTCCCCTCCACCCCAACCTTCCTTCCCTCCTCCTCTCATCACCTTTCCCACCACACCCCTCTTTTCTCCCCAAACCTACCCCGCCACCTCTCCCCTACCCATCCTTCCCCTCCCACCCCTCCCCCTCTCCTTCCCCACCCTACTCTTCCTCCCTCACCCCTTCCCCTCCCACCCCACCCCTCCTCTCCCTCCCTCACTCACTCCACCCCCCTCCCTCGCCCCTTCCCATCCCACTCTCCCCCTCTCCTTCCCCACCCCACTCTCCCTCCCTCACCCCTTCCCCTCCTACCCCACCCCTCCCCTCCCATCCCACCCCATTCTCCCTCCCTCACCCCACTCTCCCACCCAAACCCTCACCCATTCTCCTCCCACCCCACCCCCTCACCCCTCTCCCACTCCACCCCCATCCCTCCCCCTTACCCCCCTCTCCCTCCCACCCCACCCCTCCATCCCCCCTCTCCCTCCCCCCATATACCTAAGCGTGACACGATCCATTAAGAGAAGATGCAAATATTACCTCACGCTGGCTTATCATATGGCCTTTATAATGCCTCGCCTCACGGTATGGGTTGTGTGGTGGATCTTATCGCCGCTGGCTTGGTGGAGGCGTTGGGTTGTGGTTGGTTGTTGGTTGCCTTGTTATGTTGGGTTGATGTTGTCGCTGTTGTTGTTTTTTAATATTATTATTTATTGTTGTTGTTATTTTTTATGAGTAGTATTGTTATTATTGATGTTATCAGATATATTGATTAATTTACCGTGAAGAATTTCATGTATGGAACAAGAGAGAAAGAAAAGAATAAGAAATTATTTGGAATATCACGAGATAGAGTCGATTCTTTTCTTACAAAGAATATTTTTCCTTCAGTGAATATATCTCCTTTTTTGTAAATTGGATTTACGTCCACTTCTTAATCTATTTCTCTCTCTCTTCCTTTTTTTCTCTCTTTCTCTTTCTATCTCTCTCTCTCTCTCTCTCTCTCTCTCTCTCTCTCTCTCTCTCTCTCTCTCTCTCTCTCTCTCTCTCTCTCTCTCTCTCTCTCCCTCCCTCTCTCTCTCTCTCTCTCTTCCCTCTCTCTCTCTCTCTCTCTCTCTCTCTCTCTCTCTCTCTCTCTTTCTCTCTCTCTCTCTCTCTCTCTCTCTCTCTCTCTCTCTCTCTCTCTCTCTCTCTCTCTTTCTCTCTCTCTCTTTCTCTCTCTCTCTCTCTCTCTCTCTCTCTCTCTCTCTCTCTCTCTCTCTCTCTCTCTCTCTCTCTCTCTCTCTCTCTCTCTCTCTGCTCCCTTTATCTCCCTTCCCTATCTCCCTTTCCCTCCTTTCTTTCCCTCCCTTTCCCTTTTCCCTCCTTTCTTCCTTCCCTCCTTTCTTCCCTCCCTCCCTCCCTCCCTCCCTCCCCCCTCCTCTCTCTCTCTCTCTCTCTCTCTCTCTCTCTCTCTCTCTCTCTCTCTCTCTCTCTCTCTCTCTCTCTCTCTCTCTCTCTCTCTCTCTCTCTCTCTCCCTCTATCTCTCTCTCTCTCTCCCTCTCTCTCTCCCTCCCTCCCTCCCTCCTTCCCTCCCTCTCTCCCTCCCTCTCTCCCTCTCTCTCTCTTTCCTTCTCTCCTTCCCTCTTCCTTTCTTCCTCCCCTCCCCTCTCTCTCTCTCTCTTTCCCTCTTCCTTTCTCCTCCCTCCCTCCCTCCCTCCCTCCCTCACTCCCTTCCTCCCTCCCTCCCTCTCTTCCCATCCCTTTCTCCCTCCCTCCCTCCTTCTTTCTCCCTCTCATTCAAAACAGAAAAACAGAATCCTTACCATAACATCCTGACGAAGATGTAACAACAGCAGAATAAAACAGGAGCCGCCGTTGATTACGTATGGTCGGATAGAGATCGATATCATCCGTAGAAAACCCGTAGCTTGTTGCTCTACGGCTAGACTGTCTTCTACGGTATAAAAAAAAAAAAAAAAAAGAGATAGAATGGTCATCGTACGTGTTCTTAATAGCTTCTTGTCACGTCAGATGGGAATGGGGGTGAGGGTGGGGAAGAGGGGGTTGGGGGGGTTGGAGGGTGGTGTTATAAAAGGAAGATCGCTGGTAGGGGTTCAGAGGGCAAATAGACAGATAGATAGACAGATAAATAGAAGACAGATAGATAGACAGATAGATAGAAGACAGATAGATAGATAGACATACAGACAACGAGAGATAAGAGAAGGAATTATTATTTTTATGCCTTCCGTAGAAATATTTAAAAAATAAAAAAATGAGGAGAGATTTTATACCGTCTATGATTATGCTCAAGAACTAACACGGCCTTTGTACACCAAAAAATCGCAATTACCCTGCCTTTCGTAGGTTGAAAAGAAAGTCAAGTGTTTACACAATATTACCCCGCTCCTCACTTCTTCCTTCTGCCTTCGTTTCACTTCCGTCTCTCGCTTTCCCTGTCTTCACTTCTTTTGCTTATTCATATCTCCTTTCTCTTTCTCTTCCTCTTTCTCTCTCTCTCTTTCTCTCTCTTTCTCTTTCTCTCTCTCTCTTTCTCTCTCTCTCTCTCTCTCTCTCTCTCTTCTCTCTCTCTCTCTCTCTCTCTCTCTCTCTCTCTCTCTCTCTCTCTCTCTCTCTCTCTCTCTCTCTCTCTCTCTCTCTCTCTCTCTCTCTCTCTCTCTCTCTCTCTCTCTCTCTCTCTCTCTCTCTCTCTCTCTCTCTTTTTCTTTCTCTCTCTCTCTCTCTCTCTCTCTCTCTCTCTCTCTCTCTCTCTCTCTCTCTCTCTCTCTCTCTCTCTCTCTCTCTCTCTCTCTCTCTCTCTCTCTCTCTCTCTCTCTCTCTCTCTCTCTCTCTCTTTCTTTCTTTCCTTCTTTTGCTTATTCATAGTTTCTTTCCGCTGCTCTCTCTCTCTCTTTCCTTCTTTCTCTCTCTCGCTCTGTGTCTCTCTCTCTGTCTCTGTCTCTGTCTCTCTGTCTATGTCTCTCTCTCTCTCTGTCTCTCTCTCTCTCTGTCTCTCTCTCTCTCTCTCTCTCTCTCTCTCTCTCTCTCTCTCTCTCTCTCTCTCTCTCTCTCTCCTCTCTCTCTCTCTCTCTCTCTCTCTCTCTCTCTCTCTCTCTCTCTCTCTCTCTCTCTCTCTCTCTCTCTCTCTCTCTCTCTCTCTCTCTCTCTCTCTGTCTCTCTCTCTCTCTCTCTCTCTCTCTCTCTCTCTCTCTCTCTCTCTTTTCTAGTCCTCACTTCTCCCTCCTACCCCCCACAGCCCTCTCTTCTCTTTCCTTCTTTCCCTTCCCTTCCGTCTTTCACTCTCTCTCTCAGTCTTAACTTTCTCCTATTCATACCTTCCTCCGCCTCACTCTCTCTCTCTCGCTCACTCTCGTCTTTCTTCTACTTTCACCTCTTTTCCGACTGTCTCTCTCTTCTAGTCCTCACTTATCGCTCCTACTTCCACCTCCCTTCCTTCTCCCCGCCCCCCCTCCTTCCTTTCCCTCTTCCTCTTTCCTTCAGAGAGATATTTTAAGCCGAATGACCTCTCATGTCCGTGTTGATCTGACGTTAAATGTTGAGCAAATACATGTTACGAGACTCGAAGTATTGAGGAAAAATTAGATTACTTTTTTTCTTTCCTCTTTTTTTTTTTTTTTTTTTTTTTTTTTTTTTGCTTGTAATACTATCCCTTTAAGGTCGTTATGATAGGAGCATGAAATGAAGGGAGAGGATACCATCTAGACCATCTTGACATATCATTAATTATGTCGTGATGCGGTAGTTGATAGCACGACAATTATCTGTGTGCAACTGATGATAATGAAAACAATTACTGCTGTAACATTAGTACTGGACAGTAATATACGACGGCCGCTAATCAGTAACATGAGAGTGACGATGTAATGAAGGGATTAATAGTGACACGCGGCCTGGTTAATGCAATTAATTTGCCCAATAAATATTGCTGGAAATTCAAGTACAAATTGTGAGGATAACGGTCCTTATTATTATTAATATATATGTTTTTATTATTGAAGTTTCTGTACACCCAGTGTAATGATTGCGACTAATATGAACAATGATTAAGCTGTTGAGAATTTATTGTGACGATAATTATGATATCACTGTCAAAGGGAGATTATACTGATAGCAAGATGTAAAGATATTAGGAAGAGTATAACAAAGATACTGATAATGATGATGATTGTAAATGTGTTGCTAGTAACGATTGTAGACTTGTAGAGAAAATATCGATGGTACTTATCGTAACAACAATAAAAAGAATGATGACAGTTATAATGGTAACAATGGTCATATTAGTAAATGTGATCATAAATTATGACCATCGTTACCATGATCAAGAAATAACGACAATCCTTCATGCAAATTAGTTCACAAAATGACTTTCAAAATCATGGCGATGTAGTACAGTACAATGCCACACAGCCATTGAATTTCCAAAGATAGCAACTAGGACATAAAAGCGTCAGGTCGCAGCTTACACTGCCATTCTATATTAGGGTTTCCTAGCTTGTGTATAACTCTACGGCTTATGTTTGACCATTTCAGTTATTATTTTACGTGACGTGGAATAGTTCTCGAATTTTAGAGAAAAAAATTAATAGCTATACTATAATCATTCTTATTATTGCAATGGTAATCATAATGATAATAATAATAGTATTGATAATAATGATAATGATAATAACATCCAAGCCCACACTCTGCTAATGGAAACTTTATGATCAGAGCTCACAATCTCACTTCTGTACTCTATAAAAAGAACATCAATACCTTTTGTCAAGCTCATAATAGGCTACAACCAGACGACATCTATGAATGTAGAAAATAAAAATAATGAGCCTCATTATAGAACCCAGGATCGATTAAAAAAAGAATATCAATTTCACGGAAATTATTACAATTGTAGATTGTGATTAAAGAAACAGACTACAGACGCTATCACTTGAATAGATAAGCTCGCGGCGTTTTCACCTAATTACCTGAAATTGCAGAGTTATATATCATCGTTGGCGATCCTTCATGGCAAAAGACACTGATTATCTGTTCAATATTTCATTCTAGCGTAGTCGAGTCTTCCGTAGAGAGCAAAGAGGAAAAGAAATACAAGAAAAAAAAGTAAAAATACGTACAATGATATCGCTGAACAATGGATAGCCCGAAGGAACATAAAAAAGATGTTACAAGGTTTACAGTCGACGGAATTGAACAAATAGAACCACTTTTGAAATGTTAGAGAGAAGGGTGTTCAATTTACAACCTATGTACTATATGCCTTAAGGGGAGACTATACTAGAAGAAACAGAAAATCCTGAGAGCGAAACAAACTTCTCATAGTAGGAGGTGTTTAGTTAGATAGTTTAGGGCTGTTGTGAATGAAAATAGAGTCTCGTGGCTGTATTAAATGTTCAGTAGATTTTAGTGAACGGTGAAAAGAGTCATTCAATCATTTATAATTATGAATGCGTTTGACCAAATTGGAAATGCATATCAACAAGAAATGTAAATAAGAAAAAAAAGATAGTTGAAAGAAAGAGAAATAAGGAGAGCGAACATAAAAAAGGGGGGAAATAAGTGTCTCTGGAAAAAAAAAGAAAATACTCGTAGACCTTCCATTAAAGAAATGAGATTAAAAGGGAAATACGATAAATTACCAAGGAAGGAAGATAAAAAAAAGTGAAGGGGAGAGAAGAACGATGGACAAAGGGTAAGAGCGGCAAGGGGAAGGAAAAGGCGGAGAAAGATGGAAGAGGGGTAGCATTATGAGTGGAGAAAGGGAGGAAGAGGAGGAGGAGGAGAGAAGGGTTAGTAAGAAGACGAAGAAAGGGAAGGAAAAAGCAATAGAAAAAAAATGAAGATCAGAGGAATAGAAGACCACAGAGAGAGAGGGAAGAAAAAAAAGGAGAAGGCAAAGAAGAGGAGAGGAGGAGAGAGAGGGCGTGTCTTCAAACCTTATATCCGGAATAATGTCAGCTAAATTGATTACACAAGGAGAATTATGGCCATGTTTTCAACCCAGGATTAGTACTTTGATGTAGGGCGAGGGGGGGGGGGAGACTTATGCATTTCTAAAGTGCTCTGTCGGGGGAAGAAGATATGAGTCTTGGGTTGAAATTGGATTTCCCATTACCACTGTGATGCATGTGATAGGAATTCATTGTTGTATTTCTGTGGCTTTGTGGGCGTTCTGATTTCTGTAAGAATGTATGTGATGGTGTATGTATTTTACTAGTGGTGTTCCTGTTGCTACTTCTCTTGTTATTGATATTTCTGTTGATGATGCTGTTACTACTGTTGGTACTGCTATTACTGTTGCTACTATTATCACTGCTATTACCATCATCGCAAAGACAGCAATGACAAAAATGATAAGGTAAGAATTCAGCTTGATAATATTTATCTTCATCTTCATCACCACGACTATCACCATCACCACCACCACCATCACCACCATAACAATAATCACACACACACACACACACACAAAAATGAATAAATAAAAAAATAAAAATAAAACATAAGCACTAATTAGAACACGAATAAAAGATAATAACAATAATAATAATAATAATAATAATAATAATAATAATAATAATAATAATAATAATGATAAAATCCAACTATCACAACTAACTCCCCCTCCCCCCTCTCTCCCCTCCCCGCGTCTTCAGCAAAACAACACCGGAAGCGGGACTGCTGCCGTGGCCGAGCGAGGTGTGGCCGTGGGTCCTTGGCGGGTTCCTGAAGAGCAGCTGCCC
>BOPN01000383.1:384613-392113 GCA_017312705.2 Penaeus japonicus
TTTAACTTTTGAGCTTTTGAACTTTTGAGGGAAAATTATTGAATTTTTAAAAAGAAAAAAAAAAGTGTACTTCTAGGTCTCACCAGAATAGAAATTATTTTGGTCGTTAAACAGAAAGTTCATGTGTGTATTTTTAAGTGTACAAGCATATATATATAGTTTTTGATAGATAGATAGAAAGAATCATAGATATATTTATAGATTGAGGTGATTGACTAATGGACGTATAGATAGATAGATAGATAGATTGATTAATTGATACTTAGATAGAGATAGATGGATAGCTGGATAGATAGATAGATAGATAGATAAGCAGACAGACAGACCTACATATGAAAAAAAAAAAAAAAAAGGAATTACACAATACAAATACAGATACACCCAGACACAGACAGACATAGAGACGAATGAATAAAAACAGACAGACACACAAAAAAAAACAATAATAATAAAAAATAAAAAAAAATGAATAAGAGAGTGCGGGTACATTAGCGAAATTTAACGTTGCTCATACTCTACACCCTCCCCCCCTCCCCCTCCCCCCACACGTTGCAACGTATGCTTATTGATTCGTGAAAATCCGTTGTGTCTCGGCCGCCAGTAGACTCACACGTGTGTATGCGTGGGGAAAACCACCGGCACGAAAGGTGGGGGAAGAGAAGGAGGAAGTGGAAGAAGGGGTGAAGGGGTTAGGAGGGGGAGGTAGAGGAGGATGGGAAGGAGGACGGGGGGGCGGGGGAGTGGTGGAAGAAGGAGGCAGTGGAAGAGGGGTGAAGGGGTTAGGTTGGGAGGGGGAGGTAGAGGAGGATGGGGAGGAGTACGGGTGGGGGGGGAGTGGTGGAAGAGAGTGGAGGGGAAGGGAGGAATTAGGGGAGGGGAGGAGGATGAGGGGGAGAGGTGGAAGAAGGAGGAAGTGGAAGAGGGGGAAGGGGTTAGGTTAGGAGGGGGAGGTAGAGGAGGACGGGGAGGAGTACGGGTGGAGGGGGGGAGTGGTGGAAGAAGGGGGTGGAGGGAAGGGAGGGAATTAGGGGGAGGAGGACGGGAGGGGGGGGTGGAAGAAGGAGGAAGTGGAAGAGGGGTGAAGGGGTTAGGTTAGGAGGGGGAGGTAGAGGAGGATGGGGAGGAGTACGGGGGGGGGGGGAGTGGTGGAAGAAGGGGGGGGAGGGAAGGGAGGGAATTAGGGGGAGGGGGAGGAGAAGGTAGAGGAGAACGTGGAGGAGTACGGGGAGGGAGAGGTGGAAGAAGGGGGTGGAGGGAAGGGAGGGAATTAGAGGGAGGAGGACGGGAGGGGGGGAGAGGTGGAAGAAGGGAGGGAAGGAGGAAGAAACGAAGGAGGAGGTGGAGGAGGGAGGAGAGAGGACGGACGAGGTGGAAGAGGGGAAGGGGAGGTAGAAGATGAGGTGGAAGAGAATGGGGGAGGAGGTGGAAGGAGGGGGAATGGAGGGAGGAGGAAGGGGAAGATGAAGGAGATGAAGGAGAGGAGGCGATGGGGGGAGAAAGGGAGGAGGAGGAGCTGGAAGAGAGGAGGGCAAAAGAGGAGAAGGAGGAGGAGGAGGAGAAGGAGAAAGACGAGGAGAGGAGTAGATGAGGCAAGAGGAAGGAGAGAGAGGAAGAGGAAGGAGATGAGGCGAGAAAGTAAGGAGGAAGAGGAATAGGGAAAAGAGTAGGAGGAGGTGAGGAAGTAGGAGAAGGAGGAAGAGCAAGGGGAGGAGGAGGAGGAGAGGAGAGAATACGAAGTCAGAAATAGGAGGAAGAAGAAAAGTGAGGATAAGAGGAAAGAGGGGAGGCGGAGGAAGAGTAAAAGCAGATGGAGGAGAAGGGAGAAGAGAAAAGGAAGAAAGAGGAGAAAGGGAAGGAAGAGGGAGATAAGAAATAAGAGGAGAAGAAGAATAGAAGGAGAGATGGAGAAGAAGAAATTGCTAAGTGTGAGTAAGAGGGAAGTGAGAAGAGATGGAGGAGAAGGACGAAGAGGAAAATGTCGAGAAAGAGGAGGAAGAGGAGGGAGAATGAGATAAAAAAAAAGGAGCAGCAGATAAGAAAGAGGAAGGTTACGAATAAAAACAAATTAAGAGGAACATGAGGTAGAAGAAGAGAGAGAAAAAGGAAGAAAAAGAAGGGAAAGAGGAAGAAAAAAGGAAAATGATGGGAAGGAGAAAGAGAAAGAGGAATAACGATGATAATTATAATAATAAAGATAAGAAGAAGAAGAAGAAGAAGAAGAAGAAAAGCAAAAGAAAGGGAAGAAATAGAGAAAGCAGAAAAAGAAGATAATGAAGAAAAAGAGAAAGAGGATGTGGATATCCTAATTGTCAGCATAAGAATAACAACAACAAAAGCAAAAGAAAGGGAAGAAATAGAGAAAACAGAAAAAAAGAAAGATAAAGAAGAAATAGATAAAGAGGATATGGATATCTGAACCTATATCTTTTTCTATTTATGGAATTATTTTTTTTAGCAAAAATCGCGCCACATTCCCACTGGCAATCAAGCGACCTCGTAAACAAGAGTCTTGTTTACTCTCGAGAGATGAAGTACGGTATTTTTTCTCCTTGTTTTTATCTGGCTTTTGTTTGAGAGGTGATGAGATTCTTTTTTTCTTCTTCTTCATCTTCTTATCTCTCTCTTTTTCGCTCACTCTCTCTCTCTTTCTCTTTCTCTTTCTTTCTTTCTTTCTCTCTCTCTCTCTCTCTCTCTCTTTCTCTCTCTCTCTCTCTCTCTCTCTCTCTCTCTCTCTCTCTCTCTCTCTCTCTCTCTCTCTCTCTCTCTCTCTCTCTCTCTCTCTCTTTCTCTCTCTCTCTCTCTCTTTCTCTCTCTTTCTCTTTCTCTTACTCTTTCTTTCTCTCTCTCTCTCTCTCTCTCTCTCTCTCTCTCTCTCTCTCTCTCTCTCTCTCTCTCTCTCTCTCTCTCTCTCTCTCTCTCTCTCTCTCTCTCTCTCTCTCTCTCTCTCTCTCTCTCTCTCTCTCTCTCTCTCTCTCTCTCTCTCTCTCTCTCAGAATTTCTCGTATTCGATGTTTTGTACTGGATAGAATAAGAAAATATATTTTCTCAGGATTATTATTAATATTTTCTGGACAGTATTTTGTATTAAAAAAATCGCATATACGTACATAGATATATATTCATATATCTATGCATATACGTTTGCACATATGTATATATATATATATATATATATATATATATATATGTATATATATATATATATATATATATATATAATATATATATATATGTGTGTGTGTGTGTGTGTGTGTGTGTGTGTGTGAAGATATATTCACAGAAGTAACTTTCGTCTAACATTTCGCCATTGGCAAAAATGCGAGTGTAAATAATTCATATTAGATTACACAACACCAGTTTTTAAAGTAGTCAAACAAAGACAAGAGTTTTTCCATTTATGAAATACGTTTAAAAAAAACGTTTCTCCATTTTTTCAAAATAATATTATGTCTCTTTTTTTTCCTCTTTTAGTCTAATTACTGAATGTACCACACATCGCGCGTTAGGATTTGCTGTTTATTTAATTCACTTGATTTACACATCACATATAAAAAAATATACATAATCACATTACATCATGCACAAAGTCAGTAATGTCATTCAGTCCCGAAATGCATGGATATCATTAGCGAAACAAACATATTATGAAGGCGTATTAATATCTCTAATTGCAATTGAAAGATAAAGAACAGTGTTGATTTTTTTTTTTTTTTTTTTTTTTTTTTTTTTTTTTTTTTTTTTTTTTTTTTTTTTTTTTGTAATATGTATTAGATATATGTGTTTCCTTTTGATATTACATTTGGAAAGTAGACTGATAAGAGTAGGGGGAGGGGGAGGGGAGAGGAAGGAGGAGATGGGGAGGAAGAGGAGGGGGACGGGAGACGAAGGAAGAAATGAGGGGGAGGGGGAGAGTGAGGGGGAGGAGTAAAAGAAAGACGAAGAAAAGGGAAGGAAGGTGGAAGGGAGGAGGAGAGGGGAAAGAGGGGAGGAGAAAGGGGGAAGTAGGAGGTGAAGGGAAAGGAGGAGGAAGAGGGGAAGGGGGAGAGGGAAGATGAAGAGGAGCAGGAGGGAAAGGAGGAGGGGGAAGAGAAAGAAGAAGAATTAGAGGAAAAGAAAAGGTGGAAAAAAAACTATTAATGTTTATATTTGTCTTATTATTAACACAAAGCGATTATGATTATGCTCTCTGAAGTACAAAGCGGTTTTACGCATCATGCTCTAAAACGCTACGTCCAGGTATTTCTCAAACGAGCTGTTGGTGGTGTCCGGTATTTCAAATTTCCCGCCAAAATGGGTCTTTTCTTAGGTCTTGTTTTCAACTTAAGAGGTAAGTAGTGTTCTTTCGATTATGGTTATTTATATTATTTATTTACTTATCTATCTATCTTATTTACTTAGTCGTGTATTTGTTTATTCATTTGTCTATTTATTTATTTATTTATTCTTTTGTCCGTTTGATTAGTTACAAAATTGTATAGATGGATGGCCAAGGAGACGAAAGAAATAACTGATTTATTTTAGTTCATCTTCAGACTAATAAGGTAATCGGTGTATTGTTTTTTTTTCAGAATCCAAACTCGACTTTGAAATAGATCGCCCTCTTATTTCCTAACTGATATTTAAAAAAGGGATATTTATTTCTTACGATGATATGGACACATCAGTCCCGCGGGCTTGCATAGTCTTGATATAGGTACTAGGGATCAGCTGATTACATTATGGTGGACATACGTATACCATACATATACCCAAACTTTTTTTTTTATTATTATTATTATACCCCATTTCATACAGTGCACAGGGATGGAGTGTACCGTATCTTAGGAATATAGATACCGATAGATACCTTGTTTTACTGGCAATAACACGCGTTAGATTAAGTATACATGCATGTCTCACTCTTCTCGCAAAACCTCTCTGGTGACACGGCAGCAGTTACGACACAATGGGTCAAAATTGTCATATTTTCAGAATTTGGATGCCCCAAGGGAGACACACAGCCATCTTGTCAAGTTGATAAGAAACACATCGGGAAAAAGTAAGAGTTCTTCCTCTTTGCAAAATTTTATATCTAAAATGTTCTTTTCCCTGCGTCTTGTTTTTGAAAGTAAGAGGAAGAGGTGGATTTTTGTTTTAAGTTGTTGCTTTCATTATCATCATCCTGTGGGATTCTCGTCTTCGTTATCATTATGGTAGATATGTGTTGCGATCTTTATCAAGTCTGATAACAGCGGGAGTGAATTTTGATTGTGATTATGATAATGGAGCTAATGGTACTGGTGATGGTCGCAATTATGATGATGGTGAAGATAATTTGAGTGGTACCACTGATGATGTTAATGACAGTGACAATTGTGTTAATGCTAATGATAATAAGTGTTAAATCTAAATTGTGATTATAATATTGATGATAATAAAAATGATAACGACAGTAACACTATTAATCACGATAATGATAATAATGATGATAGTGATAATAATGATACTAGTACTATTAGTAACAACAATGTAAGAAAATTATAATAATTACACTAAATGTAGTATTAGATATGTTTATACAATGATAATAATGATAGTAATGATAATGATGAATCTAACTATTATTATTATCACCATTTCGATAATTATGAAAACAATTATAAATAAACTTACAACAATAACAAAGATATCATTATTTTTATGATATATTATTGTTCTCAATATAGTTATTATCGTTATTATCATTATCATTTTCAATATTATTATTATCATTATTATCATTATTATCATTACTAGCATCATTCTGACCACTACATATATCCCTACTAATATAATTGTCGAACGCCTATTGATAATAACACAGTTACTTCTGCTGTTACTCACCTGCTACTTCCATGAGTAACCATGATAATGATAACAATGATGACAACAATAAAGGTGATAGTGATAAGAAATAAAATAACATTGATTTTCCTAATGCAATAAAGAGGGTAATGGTGATAATATTGGTAACAATGGTAATTATGGTGATTTTCATTACGATGATAATGACGAAGATGGTAGAGATAATGGTAATAATGATAGTAGTAGAATTATAGTAAGGATAATGCAGCGATAATAGGAATAATAAATATGCTGATGAAAATTACAATGATTAGAGTGATAATGAGGATTATGCTAATGATAACAATCATTATTATTATTCGTAATACACCTAATACTACTGATGGTACTATAATTGTTATTATTATTATTATTACATCTACCACAACCACTGCTTCTACAACATTACAACAACCATAATAATAGTGATGATAATCATAACAGCAATGATAACTATGATGATAGTAATGATGATAATAATAATGATAAAAATAAGACGATTCAGTGAAAGAGTCACAAGAACATTGATGATTATAATAAAAAAATATATTTTAATGAGAATAAGGATGATACTGGAGGATATAATTATAGTGATGATAATGATATTGATAGTAATTATAAAATACTGATGATATAGAAAATTACAATTGATAATAAAAGGATAAGGATTTTAATAACAATTTTCATCATGACACAAATAAATAGGATCAAAATAAGAAAGATGGTGATGATGGCTGTCATTTAATGGTGACGATAATGGTGGTGTTATGATCGTTAAAATAAGGATTGTGATGTTATTAAAGAAACGGAAACATTTCATTATCATCATCATTAGTAGTAATGTTGGTATTATTATTATTATCACCATGATAATCAGATATTGTTATTGCATTTGTCAATATCAGTTTTCTTATCATCATGATTATCGGTATCGTTATCAGCAATATTATCATTATTATATAAATCTGATTTATGATTCCAGCAAATAATTGGCGTCAATATTACGGGATCATTAATCAATATAGTAATTGAGCTTACTGATGCAGGCTATAATAGGGATATATTTTGACCATTTATGGTAACCATGGTGATTAGCATTTATAAAGATAATATATATTGGAAGTCACAATGGTTAGGTTTTATCTTAAGGATAACTTTGTTTTTTAGTTTGTTTTTTCTTCTTCTTTTCAGAATTATTAATGATTTTGGTAATTGCTGTTTCAGCTATTGTTATTATTGTGATTTTTTAAATAATATTTATGAATTTCTGTCTCTACAGTGTTCATAGACACATATATAGTTGTCGTTTTTTCTTAAGGATATGTATATATTTTCTAGGAAAAGTCCGTTGATGATTTTCTCTCTATAAACTAGCGGATTTGTTACCAAGGTTTTGTGTATGGTATTTTTCTTTTCCTTTTTTTCTTTTATTGCATCTTTGCAACGAAAAATTTGGATATTTTTTCGTCGTCCTTGCTCTGATGTCTAGCATGCGGTTGTGCAGGAAACTTTATACTTTTTATTGCATTTTGTACGACTAAAATGTCTCTTGAGTATCAACTTTCTTTATTGTTAGATTTTGATGTTAATTCTTAACCTTAAGAGGACGTGTGCGTGTGCCTGTGTGCCTCTATTATT
>BOPN01000383.1:402113-407113 GCA_017312705.2 Penaeus japonicus
TCCAAGAATATGTTACTGTCAATGGAAGATGATCTTACAACTAGAAGAAATTAGACATGGATGCAGTATAGGTTGACATAGAAAACCGTTTCTAGACACTATTAACTTAATAAAAAGGAATATTATGAAGTGATGGTTTGTCATCAAGTAGACCTTGATAGTAGGTCAATTGTGAAAAATACGTTACTTATGTGTAAGCTTGAGCGAATCCATAAATATCTCAATATAAAACCAACTGTAAGACATTAAAATAGAATGTGGCAATGGAATATGCAGTCAGTATGAATAAGGCAAAATAATAGACAACGTCTACTACAATGAAGTCTCAGGTACCAATTTTTACATTATATATTATAGCTATTAATGCATTCGAACTTAATTCTGTCGATTTATATATATATCTTTCCATACCATTTACTTAGTACATAATGATATAGTGTAATGTACAAGACTCATAGCGAGTGAGTTTTAATGACCAAAAGTCTAACAGAAAAACGAAATAACAAAATATCCTATTAACAAGGCCTTATCATAACCCAATGAACCGTAGACACTTGCCTTAAAGAAGCCAGAATTCATAACGGTAGTTTACCCGAAGCATTGACATCGGACCGAAAGAGCTGTTTAACAGTTTTGCCAAACGTAGAGGGGATCCCTTCGCGTAAGGTAGTTTAGCCTAAAGTCACAGTCTGGGCGTTAGAGTAACAGAGGAAAACATGGGGTAATTGCAAAGGTTTTGGTATGGGTGATATTAATTTTGCAATAAAAGGAAATACGGTATATAAGCGGAAAGAAAATAAGTTGTCTATATAAGTTATTGGAAAATTTGTTATAACGCTTAGTAATAAGTCACCTTTCATAGTGATGAAAATAGTGATGTTGGTGAGTTATGCAGAAAATTGCCCATTTATTCTGACGAGGAAGAAATTAGAAAACTAAAGAAGAAAACAAACACTGAATTTTGGATTTCCTCAAATTAGGTGAAGGATGTTGATGATAAACCAGTGTGTGAATTATGTCTGGAAAGTTCTTCCTATTTCTGTTTTATCCTTTTAAGAAGTGATATCCAACAACAAGTGTATTGAAAAGAATTATTTTCTTCATAGAAGTCTAATATGTATGACTGTTTTTCTAGGAACAGGATTCTATAAGTTGCAACATAAATTTGCTTTATTAATTTGCTTACTGCGCCATACCCGGGAAATAGTGTCACGGATTCCACAGAATAGAATAGGGTAAATTTTCCGAACAACGCCGCGTCACTAAATACCACAAAAGTGGTATCGATGGATTCCTCTCAACCTCTACTATTCATATATAGTGAAATTAATGAGCGCTTGCACCCCTGGAGCCCACAATCTGGGTCATATAGTGGAGGCAATTGTTATCAAATTACGTGATTATTGTAATTCTTAGATTATGCAGACGGTAGGAGAAACCATAGGGATTTAATAAAAGTTTAATAAAACACATATATATACATATATACATATAAATATATATATATAATATCCACTATATATGACAGTAGAGGTTGATAGGAATCCATCGATACCATTTTTATGGTATTTCGTAACATTTTACCCCGTAATTTCCCTGATCTACTTCATGCCCTCCCCTGCTATCGGGACCCAGATTGTGGGCTCCAGGGGTGCAAGCGCTCATTAATTTCACTATATATGAATAGTAGAGGTTGAGAGGAATCCATCGATACCACTTTTGTGGTATTTCGTAACGCGGCGTTGTTCGGAAAATTTACCATTTTAGTATCTGTGTAGGGCAAAGAAATTTTCAGGGGTTGGCAACACTGATATTTACTGTACGATTCACACAGTATTTACAAGATATTGTGGTTGTTGATGTAGATTAATCAGAGCAGGGAAAAAAAGTTGTAAAAAGCGCAAACTCATATGTAAGTTTCAAACTTCACTAAACTATCAATCTCAGCTGATTATTGTTATGCAGCGGTTCTAAAAGCCCAGCACCAGCTACCCATAACAAGGTTTTTTTGACTGACCACGATAAAGTTTCGGTCCGGCGTTGTACAGAGGAAAGCCATGACTGACCCAATGCATAACACATCGTAGAGTAGCGTTCTTCAAACTTTATTCATCGCGACCCAGCTAGGATTCAAGCTTAACCTTCGCGCCTTAACTGGATAGTACTGCACCCTAATCACTAGTTTTGCGGCCTGTTCGGAAATCGTTGGGTTGTCTTTGGCTGCCTACTTTATCTACGAATATCTTTTTTTTCATTTCACTTTTGTTTTTTGTTTCTTATTCATTTTATATTGTTAACAGTTTTAATGTAACTCACTGACCACTAGCGCGTACTTTAAAAATCCCAGTCCTAGAGAAGAATTATTACTTCATTACATATTAGGATTCTTATTGAGAATTTAGAACATTCATTTCCTCAACATTCACAACATTCATTACTCCGAAATTATATACACTACATCTATTAGTAAAATTGTTGACTTCCCTTACTTTATGGCAGATTTAAATTACATACATATGAGTAGGGTGTTTATATACATACACACACACACACACACACACACACACACACATATATATATATATATATATATATATATATATATATATATATATATATATATATATATATGTGTGTGTGTGTGTGTGTGTGTGTGTGTGTGTATGTATATATATACATACATACATACGTATATGTATACACACATGTATGTGTGTGTGTGTGTGTGTGTGCGCGCATATTTCATAAAACCCCAATGTGTCCATCTTCACATTTTATTTTTGTTACTCTCGAACATATTTGTCATGTTGCTATTTTCTATCATGGCGAAGTGTAGGAGAAACTATGACAATGTTTCTTTCTCTTGAAACTATGTAAGGGTAAACTAATTTCTTATAGATTCACACCACATACACACACATACATATACAGAAACACGCAAACAAACACACACACACACACAGTGTCACATAATAATTGCTACTTGGAGAGATAGTGAAATAATTGGGTGTTATGCTCTGTTCTATCTTAAAGTGAGTTTACATGGCATATTAGGACGTGCTTATTTGAATGAAAAATACCAATATAAATCTATATGTCTTAAAAGAAAAGATAAATAAAAAAGCATTTCTCGCACCGTGTGATTCACATAGAAAACGACGCCTACGTTAGATTTACGTTATGTGACGTATTAATGCCAACAAACAAACCGATATTACTGCGTATAGTTAGTGTCGCTTATGCGCTTTGGGTGTGACATTTTTAAATATTTGTTTATAAGATCAGCATTTTGTGAGTCTAATTGCATGCTGCTAATACTGAATAATTTGTCAAACTATATAGCAAGTATATAATTGATCAATCTGTTTAGATAAGGTTTATATAAATACCGTTTACAAACAGAAATCAAAAGCAAACAGAACACATGACTTGTACATCATAGACCATTGTATGGTGCATGGACTGAACATACTTAAAAGAATTTAAAAAATATTTGACAAATCCAAGATCTAGACGAAACAAAAAAGGAAATTAAGATATTGGACGATAATTATTCACCTGTAAAGATAATTCTGTCTCAGTAACTTTCCTTGATTCCACCTTTTTCTACAGGAACATTTGCGGCTTCTGTGATGTGACCTTTGACCTTTGGTATTGCGTCATTTATAATTACTTATTGGGAGTGATTCTTTGTTTGATATCATTGAAGTGATGCAGTTGTGATGAGGCAGTCGTGTGGTGGCATTTATGATTATTTTCTCTCTCTAACTTAGCGTAGGGTATATTGGTTACTTGCATGTTAAAGGTAAGTAGTTCTTATATGACTGTTGTGTTAGAACAAAACGTCGGTGATGGAAGAAAATTGCCCATGCCCAGGTAAAGAACGTCTTAGATTTTAAATAATATTATTTTCATTTCTCTAAACAAACTTCCTTCCTCGTCTTTAAATACATCTACGGTTAATAGCTCTTAGGAATATGTCAATCTATAAAGATAAGTGAAAACCTTTTATATCTCTCTTTTTCATTCATCTAAACTATATCTTTCAGTGTCAGTTCAGTGTCTGTCATTGTCAGTATCAATTTGCACAACGCTGGTTAAAAATCCTGAGATCGTATCTATTGCACAGGCATTAATGTGCAATAGATATGTGCGGCGTTGCTAAATGATACCATAGTGACCAATATAATTATAATAACATATAAACTTCAACCATAGCACCTTACGTCATAAACACTTATTATTAAAGAGATCCGAACCAGTTTCAGGTTTCACAATGGTGTTTCTATTTCTCTACGTACAGACATAAGACCATTTTAAGTAAGTCTGGATCCCGTAATTTCTCAGACTGGTTGGTCTCAAGGATGATAACTATAAGTCAGATTCAAGAGGTAGGTAAAGGTAATTGAACTATAGATTCAAGTAGCATGATCTTCTCATTACCTGCTCAAGTGATGGAATATATTTCTGTGCATATAGAAACACGTGTCACAGTTCCATGTCATTCAATATGTCAGGAATGTATTATCTTCTCATTGTTTTATTTGTTCATTCATGTGTTATTCAGTATTTATCTATCTATATCTATTTATCTATCTATCTATATATATATATAATATTCGCTGTGCTATTTTCACATTCATTAAAGGGTTAAAGGCGGTGTATGGCATGTAAAAGGGTCTATTTTCTATTCTAACCACCGTTATTTATTATATTTTAGATCTTGAAGAAATAAATGTAAAAGAGATAAACACACGTACGTATAATGAAAGAAAAGAAGAGGCCTTTGTTGAAAAAAAGATACAAGAGAAAAAAGAAAAAAGAAAACAAAAGAAAACAAAAGAAGCCGAACACGCGACCTTCACTAATCCCATGACGTCATAGCTTCGAATCAGCGGCAACATTATTTAGATGAGCATAAATAAATCTTGTATCAGGATGAGAAACACACGTGGAATAAATCTAAGAGTGAATAACACAGACCACAAGAAAAGAAAAAA